>PVKE010005096.1:0-60779 GCA_004027555.1 Craseonycteris thonglongyai | reverse complement strand
TCAAACTTAATTCCAGACTCAGGGAAAACTAACATTGAATACATAGTAGTTCTAATCATTTTATATTTCTAAATATTGCTCTGGTTAATTCTTTCAGAAGTCCATCACTTATACTTGCCAGTGTGACTCAGTGACTTTTGTAACTACTAAGATATGGCAGAAACAGATCTAAATTCAAGTCCCTCTAACTTGAAAATCAAAGATCATGTCCCTCAGTTATAATAGTTGCTCATCCCTAAGGGTTTCTGATATTTTATGGACAATGGAAATAACATAAGAATATTTACATAACTTCCCAAGGGAACCACTTAGACATAAGGAAGCATTGGGACCTACAAGTTTAGATATTTTCCAAAGAACACCATTCTTCTTGACAAATGCACCTTGTGCATCCATGTTGCAAGAAAACCAATTTCCACTCCACCAAAAGGCAGCAAATTCCAATGGAAGGTGAGTGAGATGAGATTTACAAAGAATTACCCAAAGAACAGTACTAGCCATTAGCTCCAAGAGATGGGTCACAAACTCTAAAGCACCTCAAACCCATGATTGCTTGCCACTTTAGTAATTTGACTTGCACCATTGCCAAAGCCCATTTTCAAACTGGTAATACTCTGTATGCCCTGTTTGTTGTAATTCAGAGTTTCCTAGCAAAAGCACCAAATTTCCAGAAAGGTAATGTGTGCCTTAACTTCATAATATTGCCATCCTTAAAACCCGGTCAGCCAGCCTCCATGCCATGGTCTTTGTAGCCCAACATTTAGGCTCAGACATCATGCTATATGGGTTGACAAGTGACACTGGAGAAGTATGCAGACAGTTTGGCTGAAACACCTTTAATTGACAGAACCATTAAGGACACAAAGAACTCAGTCAGATAAACAATATTAAGAATAGGTGCTGCCTTTTGTTGGAGAATTTTTCTATAGGAAATGAGTTTCATCCATCATTTTTGTCAAGTCAGGAATAGCCATTTCGTCAGCCAGCCATGTTTATTTAATAACTAGCACTGTGTTGCTTTCTAATCACCAAAACACGTAAGCACTGTCTCTTGAGTCCTTTTGTCTACTTCCTTCATCTGTGTATTGTTACACCGTGTTTATAGTTGACTCTCTGAATTAGGAAGTTTCAGATTACAAAGCAGCAACCCCCTGGGGCTGAGGACAAAATTGATGGACATCTTGCCATTGGGTTTATAGGAATCGATCAGTAAACATCAATTGAATGGGTTCTATCAATAAAGTCTTCCTTCAGTTCTGAGGGTGATATGAAAAACAATGCCATAATGTCTACAGAGAATAGGTTCTTGGCATTTTACTGGGGAGAAAATAATAGTAGACACAAGTTATTATAAATTCACTACTGAAATTCTTGCATTCAATCCTCCCACTAGTGCTATGAAGCTGTATTAATATGTCCCTTTTATAGATGAAGTTCACAGAAGGTAAGGAATTTGCACATATTACATATTTAGTAAGCAATTAATATAGGATTTGAACTTAGATGTGTCCAGTCACAAATACCAAATTTTTATCTGTTATACTATTTTAATATCAATACAAGAACAAGTAAACATTTTAAAATATATAAAAAGAAACAATATCCCTAAATGAGATAATTATTAATACAGTAATAAAAAGACTTTCTGGTATCAAATATGTGGGACAGTAATGGGGGCTGCTAGAGACTGGGAAAATGTTTGAGCCACTGTTGGAGATGGTCATCGAGAGGACATGACTGTTGGTTTGCCCTTGAGTTGAAACTAGGCAATAAAAGACTCCTTATCACCTCCCTGTCCTTGGAATATACATTTTGCCCACTGTCCCAACTAAAGCCGTTTTCAGGGATGCAGCCTTGAGAGAATAACATATTGTTAAGACCATCTGGATAGTGTATGAATATGTGACTAAACCCCGTTAAGGACTCTATATAAGTCTTAAAATTTTGGTGGGCAGGAGTGGAGATCTACTTGTCTTGTGTTCGCCCAACACAAGCCTCATAGGTAAGTTCTCTTGCCTATTATTAAACTTGTCACCTACCAATCCAGAGAGGTCTTCTTTCTTCAGGCTCTCCTTATCCTCCCTGTACAGGGATCTGTGTGTGAAACAATATCTGTACTGTAGAGAAAAAGATAACAGGGTCTTGAGAAGACTTCCTGTGTTTAACTGAAATAATAACTTACTGGTTACCATTTTTCACTATTCAATTTGCAGAATTTTTTTGTCATGAATTAGATGAAATTATAATTTGTTCTTTCTTTCAGCAAATAGCAATGAATAGAAGCATGAGTTCTGGCCTCTTCTGGTACAATGTCCTGTCGTTAACCCAACAATTATCTTCTTTAGTCTCACTTAATTCTTTTTTTTTTTTTTTAAATAAAGATATGGCCTAGATAATGGAACTCACAACTGTAAAATGCTGAGCTAGCACTTATTAAGCTCTCTCCAGTTCCAGGTCCCCTCGGGTTATTACAGTTCTGGTTGACCAAGCTTATTACTCTTATTATGCTTTCATGAACTCCTATAAAGCCTTCCAACATTCCATGAGTTTCTTGGAGGTAGAAACAATATCTTATTAAGTAATATCCTTCCATCTCCTAGTTTAATGTCTAGTACATACCCAATATATCATAAATATCTGGTGAAGTGAGCTCCATTCTAAAATATTTTTCCTACCTGACTTGAGTGCTTAAAGTTACTTAACATGGGGCAAGGACTTCCATTTTATAGTAAAAGACATGGCTTCAAGGAAATGATTATCACAAAAATCAGGATACCCATGGGCTGTCTGGAAAGTATCCAGTCATGAAATATGAAAAACTAGAGGCATTTATGGCTAGATTTTTTTTTTTTTGACAGGCCTATATTATCTTGATGGGAAGGGAGAAAACTCCCACTGGCAAGGAACACAAGAGGGGCTTTTGAGGTGACATTTAATTTCTTGATTTTCATAGTAGGTACATAACTGTTCAATTGCTAATTATTATTATTTTTTTTCATGCATTGTATGCTTCATGGACTGCATGAAAGATAACATACATGTATAGAAGTGCATGCACCAAACAGAAAAGCTCTTGAACAATTTAAGGTAAATTACAAACCAAATATTTTGTTGCCCCCAAACCACTTGTGTTATTACCAAGCTAAAAAGAAAAAGTGAACAATTAAAATGTCCCTAAGTTAAGTGATAATGTGACTTAAATTCCTATATTAATGTACATGATACTTCTTTGTGAATACCAGGAAGGAAGGTCACTATAGAGATGGAGAAACAGCATTAATAGTGAGACTAAAGGATGAGACAAAGTGATATTAGTACACAGGTTTGGGGAGCAGATATTCTGTTCAGATGAGACATGGAGACATATGGTTTTTGCTCAGTAAGAGAGATGTTCAGTCTTTATAGTGGAAAAGGGGAAATGAAACTCAAATTTGGGCACCAGAGGCGGCATTGTTGGATGAAGATGTTGTTGGTAGATCAAAGCCATAGCTCTTCCACATTAAGATTATGATGTTTGAATAAGGTAATAATAATATCACTTAAATAAAGGAAAAGCTAGGAAGTTAAATCTTGGCACATGTTGCAAAAGAATCATTGATATATTGATCATCTCAAAAGGTTACTACATTTATAAATCAAACATGATATTCACCATGAATCGGAGGATTTCTGATTGGTATTATCAAATGACATTGATTTACCATAGTGGCTTGGCATTTGTCTCTTTGTTCCTCTGTATGAATTAGTTTATGTGACAGGCTGTGATAGTGAAGGTTTGAGCTTTGAAGTGATCCAAGTTAAACGATTGTCCTGCAATAATATAGTGTCTGCTCCTACTTGCTGAATGAGTTCTTGGAAGGTAACACTTTTGAATGGGATGGTACTTTACTTGGAAAGCTAAAGTGAAGCATTTTTCAACCAGTGGAGCAAGACCCGTGATTGGGGATAATATTATCCCCTTTGCAGAATTTGTTCTATGTTCCTTGTTTAAATTCAGAAGGCTAGTGGAATGGAAACATAGAATTAACCTGATTACAGCAGAAATCCTTTGGGAGTGAAACCTCTCATTCTCTTGGTGTGTCTTAATGGGGAATCACATGTGATTTGTGTTGTGTGGAGATGATTACTGATGGGTGATTATTCTAAAATATTTCTTTTCAAATCCTTTGCATGGCAATATAGGAAGAATGTGAGAAATTTGGCACTACATTACCAGAGTTATCAGCAGCATAAATTTCTTAATTATGCATAAAAACAAATAGCAACTACCTGCTGAAGGAGTTCCCAAATTTTCTCTGGGAAATGAAGTACAGAGTAGACGTGAACTGCTGAGCCTTATTAGGAAATCTGTGGCTTAAAAAAGACAGATTATTTCTCCTTTCTATTAATAGTAGCTGTAGGACTGAACCTCAGTTTCCTTATGGTGGGAATAATAATCAGATAACTTTTCTTGTCGGGGTTGCTGTTTCAGTTACTTCAAGTCATATCACAGCTGTTTATTGTCATGTCTGGCACATAAGACACTAAAAATGTTAGCTTTTATTCTGTCTGTTGTTATTATTATGTGTATTATAAGTACTACAACTTTTTATACTAGCTTTGATCATATTTGAATTTACTTGAGGTAGAAATAAATTTAATTGAGGTGAATGTCATATGGATATTTCATTTTAGAATTATAACATGGACACAAAGGTAAAAACTAACATTGATAATTAAGGTAAATATTTTAAAGGATGCTAAAGCAGAGGGTCTGTCACAATCTTTTTTTACGAGCATCTCTTACTTGACTTGGGTTGATTGTTTCTTGGGTTTCCTTAAGAGTGGCATGTGCTATTTGAATGTGTCAAACTTAAAATGAATGAACGTATTTACTTACAAATTTCAACTCTCATTTAATTCTCTAACTTTGGGGCGAAATATGTATAGTTTTGTCTAATATGAAGGCTTGTCAAGAATAGATAAAATACTGTGAATTATGATTTTTGTTAATTTCTTTCTCAAAGTAAAAAGAGGTCTTTTCCACTTTCTATTCTTTCTTAGTTGTTACCACAGAGCCAGTTTGTTGGAGCCCTTATGGTCTCAGTGGAAAGAATCTCTAGATTTTTTGAGTCACATTTTCTTTTTTTTTTTTTTTTGAGAGAGAGACCGACAGACAGACACAGAAAAACAGAGAAAAGGGGGAGGGCCCAGAGCAGTCTCCA
Source organism: Craseonycteris thonglongyai (assembly GCA_004027555.1). NCBI lineage: Eukaryota > Metazoa > Chordata > Mammalia > Chiroptera > Craseonycteridae > Craseonycteris > Craseonycteris thonglongyai. The sequence continues at coordinate 55,575 of PVKE010005096.1, read as the reverse complement.
TAGTTGTACGTCATTAGTTTTCGATATTCGGTGATACCTGGGAATTCAAACACCCCAAAACTTGAGCAACTCGGAATTCGAATTAAAAAAATCAAGCAAATTTTGCCTTGGAATTAGAAACCCTGCTTTGGAATTTGAACACCAACACGTTGTTTGCATGGGATATATTGACTGTATGGCCCATAGCTTTCTCTGAACACCCACTCATTGTTCTTGTGAGGTGTGCTTCAAGAGCAGTGTGGGGGAAACTGGTCTACTACAGATTGTATAGGCAGCAACTCCTACCCCATCATAATATACAACCAAGACGTTGCTATAGTTACCTCTCTTACACCCTTTGGTTTATTGGTATGTTTCCTGCCACCCTTACACTTTGTTATTTAAGTCATTGTCTGAAACTGTATCTTCAGTGATTTTTGTTGCTAATTGTTTGCCAATTTTATGTTATTATTATTATTATCATTATTTTTTGTATATATAACAAAATGTAGTGGTTTTCCATGGAACCTAAAACGTGCAATGAGAACAATAAGAGTGAGAAGAAAGCTGTTAGAACTGCAATTGAATTTAAGAAAGATCTTATTGCTAAGCATGAAAGCGGTACACTTGTGACTGATCTCGTTGTTATGTTCGGAATACTGAAATCGACCGTTTCTATGATTTTGAAAAATAAAGAAGATATCAAAGCAGCTGATGTGGTGAAAGGAGTTACAATACTAAACTCTAGAAGAATGAAAAGTATGAAAGAAATGAAAAACTCCTCTTAGTTTGGATTAATGAAAAACAGCTTGCTGGTGGTGTGATAACTGAAACAATTGTTTGTGAAAAAGCCAGGGTTGTATACAATGATCTAGAGAACAGCGTGCCTAGTAGGGGGTGGTTTGAAAACTTTTAAAAAAGAACTGGGATTCACAGTATTGTCATGCATGGAGAGGCTGCAAGTTCCAACTCAGAAACAGCAGAAAAGTTTGTGAAAGAGTTCAAGAAATTTGTGATAAGTGAGGGGTATATTCCAAGCCAAATTTTTAATTGTGGTGAAACTGGACTCTTGGTAAAAGATGCCCAGATGGATGTACATCACAAAAGAAGAAAGAACTGCACCAGGTCACCAGCCAATGAAATGAAAGACTATCTGCCTCTCTTGCTGTGTGAAATGCTAGTGGGGACTGCAAAATCAAGCCTCTTCTGGTGTACCATTCAGAAAACCCACGAGTTTTTAAGAAGAACATCATTAAGAGCAAACTAAATGTTATCTGAACATCAAATGTCAAAGCACAGGTTACCAGGCAATTCTTCACTGAATGGATACACAAAGAGTTTGCTCCAGCAGTAAAGGAGTATCTGCAGAAGAAAAATCTTCCAATGAAGGCTCTTCTTGTTCTGGACAATGTCCCTGTGCATCCTCCAGGCTTAGCATATTGGTTGAGGAATATAGCTTCATCAAGATAAAATATTTTCCCTTCAGCATCACTCCTCTTATCCAGCCCATGGACCAGCAGGTGATCTTGAACTTCAAAAAATTGTATGCCAAGGCTATGTTCCAAAGATGTTTTGAAATTACAAGTGAAACACAACTGACCCTTCGAGAGTTCTGGAAGGATCACTACAATATCCTCCATGGTCTAGGAATAATCGAGAAAGCATGGAGGGAAGTGTCTTTGAGGGCAATGTACTCTGCCTAGAAAAACTTCTGATCTGAATGTGTTGCTGCAAGGGGCATAGAAGGTTTTGAAGAATCATCTGTTGTCCCTGACATTGTATCTCTGGGCCAGGCTATGAGTTTGTAAATCAGTGAAGAGGACGTGAATGAGTGAGTGGAAGATCACAGGACTGAGCTGACAATGGAAGAGCTTCAGCACCTCCACCAGCAGCAGCAGAAAGAAATCTCAGAAGAAGTTTCTTCTGGGGAGGAAGAGAGAGACCCTGGAACCCTTCCCTCTGGTAAAATCAAAGACCTTCTTAGCATGTGGTTGAAAACCCAGGCAGCTCTTGAGAAGTTATACCCCGATAGAGCCCTCATTGACAGGTGTGTTAAGTTGTTTGATGATAGCATCATTGAACATTTCAGAAAAGTGAAGAAAGATTGCCAACATCAGACCACTTTGGACCATTGGTTCTCAAAAGCAAACATAACCAGTGACCCCAAGCCCTCCACAAGTGGTCCCATAGCAAAGGGCATTAGACGACAAGGAATGAAGACACCTTAAGTTATCCTGAAGATGACTTCTTCCTCTTCCATAGCTTAAAGCATCCACATGTGCCATCATGATCATTATTTATTTTTTAAATATTATTATTAATTTTAATATTTTACCTTAAAATTAATATTTTACTTTAAATCTAGTGTATTTATTATTAAAATCATTTTGAAAATTTGAGTTTGTGGCACCCAGGAACAGATTAATCCTGTTTCTGTCATTTAAAAGGGGGAAACTTGTGTTGGAACTCGAATGTTTTGGAACTCAGAAAAGGTTCTGGGATGGATTAAGTTCAAATTTCAAGGCATCACTGTAGTTTCATTCCACAGGTGGGTGCAGGGCTGTGCAGGGCAGGAACCAGCCTGGGGGTCTCCCGCATGCACCCTTACAAAAACTGAACTGGGGGAACCCTCCAGTTCAGCATATGGATTTGCATAGGCAGGGGCTGGGATTCGATCCTCAGACCCCCAGGACTGCAAAGCGAGTGCTCAACCCACTGAGCCATCTTGGAACCCCCTGGAGTCACATTTTTGAGCATTAACAAATAGATTTACCTACATGGTGTTACCACCATGTTTGATTGTTGAGGTGGGAGACTCTAATAAAAATCTATATTATACAATATAGATGGCACACACTGTACCACATGTTTAGCTACTTCTATGATCTCTCCTACTTTCTCCTATTGTCGTCTTGTCTATCTCTGGGGTATGAGTCTTGTCTTCCATGGTAAATGCCCAGTGTTTGAGGCCACCAAGTCATCTCAAAGGTGCCATTACTTGTGATTAGCAAAAGCAGCCATCCTATCTCCCCTCCACTGGAAGAATAGCTTCATATCTCAGATAGCTTGTCATAAACTGTGGCTAAGAGATAGAATAAAGGAAGCAAACCTGAGAATGAGATATGCTAGGATTGTCCACAGCAAAACTGAGAACTAATGCAAGATTTCTTATGGAAAAATAGTTGCGCCTTGAAAGATTGTCTGCATCATAAGATTTTTTTAAAAATTTACTTTTATTGTTTTTGACAGAGAGAGAGAGAGAGAGGCAGAGAGAAGGGGGAGGGCCCAGAGCAGTCTCCATAGTTGTACATCATCAGTTTTTGACATGGTTTTGTTCCACACAGGTGGGGAGAGGGGGGTGGGCTGTGCAGATTAGGAACCGGGCTGGGGGCCTCCTGCATGGGAGGCATGTTCCCACCAGTTGGGGTCCTAACTGGGGGCCTCTCACATGGGAAGCTTGCCCCAGCAAAAACAGAACTGGGGCCACACCCCAGTTCAGCATATGGGTCAGCATGGGCCAGGGCCTGGATTTGATCCTCAGACCCTGGGGCTGCAAGGCGAGCACTTAACCCACTGAGCCATCCCAGCATCCCTTGCATCATAATTTTTAACCACAAGAAAGTCATTCTTCATAAGTAACATAGTTTTAGATGGTATGCCACTCTGAAAATATATTAGATATTAATTAATTTAATTAATATTAGGAAAAAGAAGTGGTCATTTAATAATGTGCAAGAGAAAATCATGTTCTGAAAATTTAAACTGGCTCAATGAAATACATTATCATATAGATATTTTACATCAACACAAATTAACTGGAATATTATTTAGAAACACTGAACTCCAGTACCAATTATTTGGAAAATTAGTTCATGAAGGATGACAAGTTATTAGCACTTTTATGCCTTCAGAGTGAAGAGACAATTTACATTTTACTTTCTATTCTATATGTATGTTGAAAATATGACTTAAATCAGAAAGTGGTGCTTTAGTGACTTCATATAATATATATATTTATATATTAGATGAAGAAATCTTTGGGAAACAAATGACTACTGCTCACTTATTGCACCCCAGGTTTCTGCAGTTCTATGCCTGGAAGAGAGAAAATAGCTTGGGATTTAGATGTCTCGCACAACTTTTACTCAAAGTGAAAATTCAAATCCTTTGAGAAAGTTTGATTACATCTTTTCATCAGTGTTGGGAAGAATATTTGTTCATTTATTGTAGATGCAGGAATCTGACCCATTTCTTCACTCAATTTTCTCCTCTTTTGACATTGTCTTGTGTAGGTCAAGGTCAGAATAAAGGGTGAAGAAAAACTCTGTTTCTATTGCCACTCTGCAAATTGTAGGTAATTGGAATGCCTTGTCTTTGATTGTTACAAAAGAACTGTGACATGTACACCCACTCTCAAATCTACTAAAGGAGAACATTAAATATGTGAGTCCCTGCTACAAAACAAGGGGGTATGATCCCAACCTCCCAGTTTAAAGCCTCTCTTTCATTTCAAGGTCAAATCAAGCAGGCTGCAAAAATCCATTTTTCAAGTTTTTGCAAGATCCCTAGGGCTGTGAGTAATTAGGAAGCAGCCACCATTTTTGGAGACATCTTGTTAAATTGGCTTGCTCCAATAGATTTCTGTCAAGGACAGGTTCTTCTTCTCTGAGACATTCACATCATTCACAATACAATCCTTCAACAAAGATTGATTCACAATGATAGGTGCAGTTCACTATTTCACATAAGACAGCACACACATATGGCCATGATTCTTTGAGCCCTTGGAAGAATGTTCGCGGCTTTGCATAAGATCTTGCAGTAGGGCATATGTGTGATGGTACTTTATGTGCTTCTTCATTTGGCGAAGAATTTATGCTCTTGCTATTACAGCAATGCTGAAATTACATTTTTCTATTCTCTGACATGGACAATGTATACAGAATGGCCTGGAAGAATGCCCACAGGGAACTCCATTTTCTACTTATAGTCTATCAGTTGTGTCTACCATGTTCTCTTTGTTTTTTCTCTTCCTCTTGACTAAAATAAATCCAATTTTTTTCTTCTTTAAAATATGTTTTAAAGATTTATTTTATTGTTTTGAGAGAAAGTGAGGGAGAGAGAGAAAGAGAAAAGGATGGAGTAATTTCTATCTGTAATATCCCCTTAACTTGACTTAAGTTGTTTCTTACGTGGCCCCATTACCAATCTAGGATGGCACCCCTGGTGAGGGCAGCAAGGGAGAAGATAAGATAGATGTGGTTATGGTGAAAATCATGCACACAGATGTGGAAACACAGATATGGGCCAAGTTGTGGCCCTAGTGCTTACTACCTGTGCTACATTTGGTGACTGGTTTGATCAACAGGTGTCTTTACTGCCTTCTATAGGAATCTAAGGATCATAATGCCTTCCTTACTATAAACTCCAAGGAGGTGAGAGCTGTGAAAACTCAAAGTAGACAGTGTTTGACAGTGACCACATTTAATTTATCTCCATTCCTTTCTTTTCCTCTTTCTCCTGCCATGGTTTCCCTCCTATGTTCAGTTTCAGGACTGAATTAAAGACACAAAGCCAAATTTCCTGCTCAGAAAATTCATCACTTTTCGGTTAATTAAGTTATTACCTTTCATACCCCTCTGATAATCTGTTTTTTCAGTGGCCCTTAGGGAGAAATGAGAGGAAAGAAATGGGGAAATAGGAACAACTCAGGACTTTCTGTTTATTTTTCCAATGTGAAATACTAATGGTTTTACACATTAGAAATTCCCATTTGTTTCAATTACTACACAAACAGTAATTAATAGCATTAATAACACTATGACAATTACCTATGTTACCACTACTATTTTAATAATTTTTGTGAGAAATTTGTACCAAACACTATACCCAGCTCTACATAAAGCTGGGAGATACTGGGATGGCTCAGTGGGTTGAGAGCTTGCTTTGCAGCCCCAGAGTTCGAGGATCGAATCCCAGCCCCAGCCTGTGTGGACCCATATGCTGAACTGGGGTATGCTTCCCATGTGGGAGCCCCCCAGTTTGGTTCTTACCCTCTGATTTGGCCCCTGGCTCATGGGGATATGCCTCCCATGTGGGAGGCCCCCAGCCTAGTTCCTGCTCTGCGCAGCCTTTTGCTCACCTGTGGAGTGAAACTATGTCTAAAACTAATGACTTACAACTATGAGGACTGCTCTGGGCCCTGCCTCTTCTCTCTGTCAAAAACAATTAAAGAAAGAAAAAAAAAAGAAGAAGAAGAAGCAAAGGTGAATGGCTGTTCCAACTTCCCCTGTGAGATGACACACTAAACATGTTTTTCTCTGGTGGAGTTCTTGTCGCTGCCACCATTATAGCCTCCACTGTTGACATAAGAAAATTGAAGCTGAACTCAGGAAGGGAGGAGCATAGAGGAAATGCTTTAAGGTGTTTATTGATCCATAGGAAGTATAACTCTGGTCAGAGCAATAGAGGTTGACTATAGATAGGAAGGTAGGTGAGTCATGGCCCTGGTTAACTATAGATGGGGAGGTGGGTGAGTCATGGCCCTAGAAAGGAATCAGCACCTTGAAGCCCACCAGCCTGATCAGAGTCCTGAGCATTGCTCCAAGCCTGAGGTGTCCCGCTGGCTCTTAGGTGCTCCTTCTGTGCTATGCCAGGCCATCAAGTCACTGACCTAAAATTTGGAGTGTTCCTGCACCTGGCATGTGGCTGAGGAGATCCTGAAGCTGGAACTCTACATCACAAAGGTTGGGATGGGGGAATCAGTGGTTCCATTCTTGGATGTGGTTGGTACTCCAAGGATATTAGGGGATAAATAGCACTCTGATGTCCAGTGAATGTTGTCTATGAAAATAGGTGCAGATTTGCAAACAGAAAATTTACAGGCATCGTTTTGAAATATGATACCTGAGAACTGCTTTGTCCTTTATATTTGTTTATTTTTTTGAGATACAAAATCTGCTTTTATTTTTACTTGTATAATCTGGTGCTAAAGAAGAAGTGGACACTGAAGTCATAAAGTTTTTCTGCTACTTTGAAGGCCGTATGTTAGCAGAAACCATACCTTAGAGTGACCGTATGGAAGAGACCATAGAGCCTAGTGTGACAGTTTCATTGATTGATGATACTTTAGAGCAGGATTTTCAGATTTTAGTGTGCTTCACAATCACCCAACGATCTTGTAAAAATCGATTTCTGAGTCTTGCTCCTAGAGATGGTGATGCACCTGTCTGGGATGAAGCCTAACATTCTGCATTTTAATGAGCTCTCCAGTAATGTTGATGTTGCTGGCCTTTGGACTATACTTCCAGTAACATTGTCGTCACTCAATATTCACTGCTCTCTGTGATTTTCATCTTCACTTTGTTCTAGAAGATTCTTGTCTTGCCTACACTAGATTGTTTTGGAAGAGTGACCAGGTTGCATTTCTCACTCACCACTCATGCTTTCCAGACCTCACTAAGACCCTCCAGCAGTTCTTAGCTGTCTGTTATTCGTACAGTCCTAAACCAATACGACCTGAGATGCAGACACCAGAGGGATCTCTAAACAGGCTCATTCTACACCCCTGAGAATAAGAAAGAAAGAAGGCTTGTCTGGAATACCAAATCATGGATGTGGTTAGATGTGTTTTGCATGTGCACAAAGTTATCAAGTTACAGGCCTTCTTGGTCTCACCCAATATAATCTCACTCTGGTTTATGAAGTTAGTCACGCATGCTGTTGGCAGGGAAATGACACATGGCTAAATTAAAGCTGTGTATGATACAGAAATCTTTCAGATCTGGCTTGAAATTAAATCATACCCTAACTGATTCACAGCCCCAACCTGTGCCTAGCTCTAGCAGGTTGCTGAACACATGAAAGCGTTTATTGCACAGAGGTGAGGCAGGGCAAAAAAGTATAAATATGGAGGTCAGATAACCTACAGGCAAAGACTGAATGCAAACATGTCTAAAAACAGCAAGTATGACGTTTAGAACATAATAATTCTCAAGTAATATTACATTTGTTTTCTTGTTCTTTCTTAGTGTCTCTTGTTGGTAAATTTGTGAGTATATGAAGGCTGAGTAAAGAAAATAAATATTAGGTTATTTTTTAAAAGATTTATTTTATTGATTTTTGACAGACAGAGAGAAACAGAGAGAGACAGAGAGAAAGGGAAGGGCCCAGAGCAGTCTCCATAGTTGACATTAGTTTTCCATATAGTTTCACTCCACAGGTGGGCACAGGGCTGCGCAGGGCAGGAACTGGGCCAGGAGCCTCCCACATAGGTCCCAGCAAGAACTGAACTGGGGGCACACCCCAGTTCAGCATGTGGGTTCACATGGGCCGGGACCGGGATTCAATCCTCGGTCCCCGGGGCTTCAAAGTGAGCACTTACCCCGCTGAGCCTTCCCAGCTTTCCCATATTAGGTTCTTAGAAACTGCAAAATGGTTGGTTTCCTGGAACATAACTGAATCAAATTTATTCTATTTTATTTATTTATTATTTTAAGGTTTGTGGAACTCCAAAGACTGACCTAAACACCTAACAGCCTTTGGTGACAGAAAATCTGTAAAATGGCATCATGCTTTCAAAACAGTAGACACATATTAGGTGTTAAAAATTTTAACAGGTGGAATACAGATGATAAATATTTGTATAAAGTCTTTAGAGTTTGACAGTGGAACATAGGAACATTTAAAAATCAATAATAAGGTGCAAATGATATATAATGAAGTGAATAAGCATCTTATATAATGTAGGATATGAAAGAAAAATGGAACCAACACCTAGGTTTTGATTCCAGCTCTGTCTTTAATCAGGTTTTTGACCTTGAGAAAGTCAGTTAACCTCCTTCTAACATGACACACACACAACATACACATCCCCAAATCAACTAATGTGACTTTTAGCTCAGAAAAATCATGTTTTGCTTATAATCATTTAGGCTAAACTTTGCTAAATATTAATATTTCCAGGTAGAGAAGCACTTCAAAAACAAAACCTAGGTGAAATAAAGCTTTGCTACAAGGGTGTTGGTCTCTACAACAGTGAGCAGTGATTTTGAAAATAGAATTTTGCTGAAAATTTCCACAAGCTACCTAATTCCTAGGCTTCTCTATTCACAGTAGGACATCAGAAGGAGGCTGAGTCACTAGATTCTTTCTGGATGGCAGATCCCACTTTATTAGGCACATGAAACTGGGGCTCTGTCTCTAACTGGTCACTGTCACTTTTGCCATGCTGTCTGCCATGTAATAAGAACTCAATCAGTATTTGTAGACTGAGTGAGAAAATGGATGAATGGCAAACAATTCAGGTAATCCAGCCCCAGGAAGTTTGTCCCAGAGAAACTTTACATATCAAACTGTAAAAAGTTCTACATTTCCTGAGTCTGTGTAGATACAGCCCTAATTTCTGCCAGTGCCTAAAGGATAATTAGAAAAATCATTTACATCTTCATGTGAAAATAAGGTCTAACATTTGTACTTTCCCAAAATGCATTATCACATATGCTTCCTTTTGGGAAGATTGATGGGAAATTAGCAGCTCCACTACAAGGCTAATGAGAAATATAGGCAAAGCATTTGAGGCAATGGAAAAAAGGAAACTTTTTTTCATCATGATCAATTATAAATGTATAAGAAGGCCATGTATAGAACGACATTTCACATTAAACAGCGACTTTCAAAACACTTTATTCAATGTGTTTTTCCTCCTTTATTAATTCAGTTCCATTGCCTTTAAAAATAGACTCTGAGTACAAGTTATGTGCATGATATTATGATAAAGATTATGGTAATAGATAATATATAAGGCATTTTCTCCCTAAGAGACTTATACAGTCAGCTGGGGACATAGACATATTCACAAAAATCTACACATGCAGGTCTGATGGTGCCCATATTAAGGAGAAAGAAGCCTAATAACTAAGATTTTTGAAATGTGCAAGTAAAAAGTAATAAGCTGGAATGATGGGTAGTGGAAGATTCAGGAGGTGGAAAAGTATGAGGGCTGTCCAGAATGTATCCAGCCATTTAATAAAAAAAATAGAGGCATTTATGGCCAGATTTATGGACAGCGCTCATATATTGTAATGAAAAAATCAAGGTGGGGCAGAACACATATGAATATCTATGGGGTCAAGTCAGTCTAAGAATCAGGATGTAGAAAGGGTCGAGGGTCATGGTAGCTAGGAGCGCTGAAAAAGTACATTGGAAGTCCAGCTCTGCCATTACCACCAGACAACTAACCTTAAGCCAAATCTATAAGCCTCAACTTTCCAATTTGTAATATAGGTTTAGCGCTATCTATCTCTGAGGGATTTTCGGAAGAACGAATGTAGTAACGTGTAAAGCAAAAGCACATTGTCAGCACACGGGGTAAGAAGCAATTTCCATCATACATAATGAGGCTTACAAATAAAGGCACCAGCTGCAGGTTTAGCTGAGGCATTTGTTTGAATCACTGTTGACAGTGTTGAGTCAATGTGGTTACCCATTTCCAACACTTCTATGAGGATATTAGGAAGCCAAATAATCTTAACATCCATTCTTGCTCTGTGCCAACACAACACATATAGTTTCCATTTGAATAGTTAGCCAGCTCAGTGTGAAGAAATGAATCCGATAATGCAGCCACTGTTATTTTTTTATTTTTAGAGCAATTCATTTTGGTTGGCAATCCCAAGGAAACTAAGCAAATAACTGCCAACTTTCCACTTAGCTTGGTGAAAATACATGTATGCAGATCCGGTGAATAAGGGTGAACCTGGGAGGATGGATATTGTTAAAGAATGAGAAAATTTCTAAGAATAGGCAGGGATTCTCTTGGGTTGTCCTCTTCTTGGAGAATTTTCATCATGCACATTCAGAAAAATGTGTGGCTCTGTCTGTGCTTCCCATTTAAGTCACTGTGCTATTGTCTGAAATCTTCCTGGATGCCATCCTACTTCTACCTTCCCAATGACTTCTGAACCTGGCTCTCACTTTTCTTTACCATTTATAATAAGGATTACAATATCTACAACCAAGGCATTTTATTTTACAGTTTACAAAGCATTTTTACTTAATTATTCCTTTGAGTCAGCTAAGAACTATGAAAGGTTGACATTGTTGTTTATGCTTTTCAAACAGGGAAAGAATCTTACTAGAGGTTGCAAAATAGAAAATGGAATGAATATAAATCAAGGGTGGAACGAAGAGGACAGCCTCCTAGAAGTGAAGAAGACCATGGGAAGTCAAATAATTCAACAGAGGACTAAACCTATTACCATGAATTTTGAGATAGATTCTTAGCTCAGTGTTCCTTCTTCCTTGATAGTTACAGCCAAAGCTCAAAGTATTCATATAGCTTTGATTTGGATAGAAAACGGTCAAGTCATGTGCTCTACATTACATCTCCCTGCCTTCCAGGCCTGGAATCTTACCCATCTTTGCCAAAGCATGTTCTTGGATCTAAAATGGGCAAGGGGTTAGATATGGTGGTGCATCAGAGAAAATCTTGGTTATAATGGGAAAAAAAAAAAGGCAGCGAGCCGTGATGGAAGGTAGAAAAGAGGCAGGCACTAGTCAGATGATAATAAATTGCTGCTCAAAAGCACATCCCTTGAACAAATGTGTTGTGATGTTTACTTTAGCTCTTAACAATGCTGTCCAGCCACATGGATTTGTGTTATTAGTTCCTTTCTTCTGATACCTTCAAAATGTTTAAGAAACTATCTTCCTGTAAAGACCCAGGGCATATGGATTCCAGGAAAGTGCTGACTGAGCGTAGTACAAAGCATGTAAATAGTAACTTGATGCTATGTTCTTTCATTGTTTTTGTATTTATTTTTAAGCCACATGTCTCATTCACAATGTGTAATCGAGATGAGTTTTCTTTTCCTCTAACTCTTCATTCACCTTTGTCTTCTTTGTCCTGTAGTTATAGGATAAAACTTAGGATAAATACAAAAACTGTCCTGTAAATGTATATGGCAAAATTGGCTCCTATGGTCACTTCTGTCTTGTCTGTTCAGGCTGCCATAACAAAATACCAGAGACTGGATGGCTTCGGCTTAAAGAACAGAAATTTATTTTCTTATAGTTCTGGATGTTAAAGTCCAAGATCAGGTTGGTTTCTAGTGAGACCTCTCTTCTTGGTTTGCAAGTGGCTACCTTCTCCCCATGTCTTCACATGGACTTTGCTCTGGGCCTGAATGAAGAAAGTGAGGCCTCTTTTCTTTCTTATTATAGGGATTGAGTCCCTCCGCACCCTTATACTTATTTAACCTTAACTGTCTCCTTAAAGACCCTATCTCCAAATATAGTAACTCTGGGGTTTAGAGTGTCAACATGTAAATTTGAGGTGGAGAGGACACATTCAGTCCATAATAACATTTGAAGACAAATACATGATCCACAGCCAATCTTTCTTAAATATTCCATCGCAAAGCATCTCAAGCCAAGTGACCCTTCACCTTTTTCCCTTCTCATTCTTCCCTGTCTACCCTCACCTTTTCACTGAATTCTATTTTTCTCTTCTGAGATTTTCCCCATACATGTTATATCTGAAGGAGCCCAGGGGTGGCTATTACCTTGTGGCAATCTAAAGAGCCATCCTGGAGTGAAGTAAGGAAGATTTGACCACCTAGGAGAAAACACAAGAGTTTCAAAGTACTCAGTTTGGGGGCTTGGGTATTTACCTTCCTCCTTTATTATGAAAACACTGAGAATTGAATGCAAAATGGTGTCACTGGGTATTGCACTGAGAACTGAGAGAAAACGGACCCAGACAGTGTGGGGAAGGAGTGGGTGGAAGGTGCTGCATGGTAATTGAGGTATGTGAGGAGAGCTTCATTTACTCTGTGATCTGGATGCCAAGATCTAACTGGGCACCAATTGGGTTGGAAAACAAGACTGTCTGAGTGAAAGGGTGGAGGAGCCAGATGAATACAAACATTTTCTCTGAGCGATAAGTAAATGGGGTTCATAGTACTGAAAGCACAAAGGCTCAGTCAGGAGCAGCATCATGCCAATATCCAGACAATATCCTTAAGGACTCACATAGTTTCAAAAGTATGGTTCTCTGATTTCTAGCTTATGCTATCATTAGTCAAAGAAAGTAGAGAAATCACATGATATAACAATTTTTTGCCTCTTTACAGTGATATGGATTATGGATTACTGACTCAAAATCCTCCTTTCTTCATATAACTTCTGAGCAATAAAGAAAAATGTTGATTTCAGAAAAGTAGATGGAGAAAATTTGAAGACATTAATTCCAGAAACATCCAGTCTTCATTCACTCATATGATTTTGTCCCAATTCTACCACATTGCAGTGATTAGGATGACTTGAAACCTTTCTTAAAATGTCAGCATTTATTATTTAAGATCTCTTTTAAAATTCATGACTCTATTTTGGGCAAATAATGAACCCTTTGATCATTTATTTACACATAGAGTTCCATAATCAATCCTTCTGAACCCCAATTCTTATATAAAACTGTGACAATAAATAAAAAGAAATGCAGGATTTAGGCTACAAGTGCATGCCTGATTAGACAGAGATTTGTTTTGTTCTGTGTTCAAGCTCCCTTATTTAGCTTTATTTTATTACTGACTCACTTAGGATTTTTTTTTTTTTTCTTAAATGTAGTACAACAAAGTTGAGAGCTCTGGATGTTTAGATAAGAAACTTTTGATTTCATTGTGTCACTTTGGTTCCTTTTTTCCACCAGCTCCTCATTGTCACTTCACTTGGGTAGGAGTCCTCCTACCCTGTGGATGCTCCTTGTTGGTCTCCGTGGCTCCATGGCTGAGTTTCCTTGACCTTTAAATGTAGGAGTCTCCTAGGGCTCACTCCCAGGACAGCTCTGCTATTAATTAATACTCCTTATTTGATCTCACCCAGTCCTTTCACTTTTTGATGGTTCCCCAAAATATATCCCTAGTCCCAATGTCCCAATATCCCCTATCTTCATCCTGGGCTCAGTTTTCCATCTGCTTGTTAAGTGTGCTTATCCACTTTGAGAGCTAAAAGGGCATCCCAAACAAAACATAACCAAAATTAAATTATTGATTTTTTCCACTCAAAATCTATTTCTCCTGCAGTCTTTTCCACATCAGTAAATGGGAATTCCATCCCTCCAGTCACTTAGGTCAAACTCTCAGAGAGATCTGACTTTCTCTGACTTCTCACATCCAATCTATCAGAAAAACATGTTGTCTTAGTTATAGGATTCATCGGGAATCTCAGCCCTGTGCCCTTCACTGCTGTGAACTGAGTTTGCACAAACAACAATAGACCTGTAACTATCCCTGCTTTCTTCAGCCCTACACCCTCATAGTCTGTGATTCTTTTAAAATCAAAGTCCTACCATGTCCTACTCTGTCTTAACCCTCTACTGACTTCTCAAGTCACTTGAAGTGAAACCTTATGGTCCTATGAATCTAGCTACCTGTCACCTTCTTTTTTAAGATTTATTTTATTGTTTTTGACAGAGGGAGATAGAGAGAAAGAGGAGGGCCCAGAACAGTCTTCACAGTTGTATATCATCAATTTTCTACATAGTTTCATTCTACACAGGTGGGCAGGGGCCCTGCATGGTGGGAACTGGGCCAGGGGCCTCCCACTTGGGAGCCTCATCTACCCCCATGAGCCAGGGACTGAACCAGAAGCCTCCCACATGGGAAGCACACCCCAGTTCAACTTGTGAGTCTGCATGGGCTAGGGCCGGGACTTGATCCTCAGACCCTGGGGCTGCAAAGCGGGCACTAAACTGCTGAGCCACCTTGACATCCCCCACCTCTCATCTTCTGAGTGCAACTCCTACCCTTTCCTCACCACTTACTTCAGTGCAACCCAAATGATGTTCCTGCTATTGCTTTAAGACACTTGTGCCTCAGGTCCTCTGCACACACTGTTTGTACTTGTAAAATTTCTTCCTATAAGAACATGCCTTGTAATTTCAGGTCCTTAAGCCTCTAATCAAATGTCACCTTATCAGAGACACCTTTGCTAAGCACCCTATCTAAAGCAGGACCCCTACCCCACCTTCCCTCTCCATTCCTTTCCTATCTTATTTTACACTTAGGCCTTATTTCTACTTGAAATGTACTTCCTAGTTAACCTGTTTCTTGTCTGTCTCCCACACTAAGCAGTCAGATACCTGAAAACAGGTATTGTGCATGTTTATTCATCGACAGATCTCTAGTGCCTGTAGCAATGCCTAGTTCACAGTAGTTAATCAACAAATTTATAAATTGGCCCAGTCCTACTTTTTATATGTATCAGCCACAACATTCTCACTGACAATAAAGAAAACTCCATGGAAAAGGGAGCCAGAGGGAAATCAGAAACTCAGCCTTGTAAAAATATAATTTTTTTTTTGAGCCTTGTTTCATGAATTGTGGCATCACCTGGGAATTTAGCTTGTTAGAAATCCAAGTTTTCTGGCATCATCTCAAACTTAATAGAACATACTCTTTAGTTAAAGTAGTGAATTCAAAGCAAAGTTGATTTCCCCCCCCCCCCCCTAAGCATCAGTGGTATTATTTGATCCATTTCTGTGGGCACCGGAATGTCTGAGCTGTAGCTGTGTACCACCCCTTTCCCGGGACCAGGTTTGCACTTCAAGGTTGAAATAAGAACGGTCCAGAAATTTGGATTCCAACAAGATTCCTGAGTGACTGGTATGCACAATGGAGTGACAAGTACTGCTTCAGAGCCCGGAGTGCAGATATGTCTTTCCTCAGTAAAACACCCTGTCCTGTTTGAACAAGATCGCAGTGTGCCTGATATCTAATGCTGAATGTCATTTTGTCTTGTCTTCCTCCCAGGCCTTTGGGAGGTATAAATGGTTGATAAATGAGAAAAGGGACTTGCATCAGGGAAACTGATAAGACTGGGCATCCTGCTGTCATTCAATTTTTGACACAGGGAAGATCTCAGCCTGCAGGGGCAAAAGTGTTTCTCATAAGAGCATAGTCCCCTGTCCAGGAGCAGGCTCCCCATCAGCACCCAAACAAGAGTCCACCGAGAATCACCACAGGCACAGACTTCCCGCCATGGTGGTCTGAGGGGATGGGTACTTTGTGCAAGTGAGCTCAACCTTTAGATAGGCAGGAGGGGGAACAGGTGCATTCGCATTGTGTCTCGTTCCTCTCTCAAGTTGTCTTGCAAAGAGCAATTTTTCTCCTTGTAGCTGCTGTATTTAGTATATTATTATCTTGTCATTGTTCAAATTTGGTTTGCTAAGTCCTTCTGAACTTCCTTGGTGAGCTGGTCCTACAAGGTTAGAAAATAACATTTCATATTTAGGCCAGTTTTTCTAGAGGCAAAACATGAGATGGGGATTTGAATGCCTGGGACTGATTGAGGAGTGCTCTTAGGAGGAAGGGAGTGAGGAGAGCAGAAAAGAACAGGGGAAAACCACACAAAGATGTGGGATCAGGAAGCTTAGGCTCAGCTTGACACCACAGAGAGCTCTGGAGTGTGCAGGACACCAGAGACCAGGTCCCACCATGAGGCGAAGGGGCTGGTCATTTTCTAATCAGTCAGATGTAAGCTGTCCCCAGAAATGGTGTGTAACCTTCCAGATGTTCCCCAATGAACAACTCTTGTAGACCATGGGCAATTCTTAGGATAAGGAGAGCAATAGTTAGCTGTAAGCAAACAACACTTAAAACATTAATGGGTGGGTGAACCACAGGTTAAGGGCAGCTTAAATACTTAACTAATAACTATTCAACCATAGACACTTTGTGAGGAGTAGTTCCTTCACGTGGATTCCTAATCCGTCTGGTGATTCCAGGCAAAAAAGAAATTCTTCCAATTTTAGATGTTAGCATCTTTGATTTAATTACCATTTGTTTCAAATGCACTGTTAATATTAATTCATTTAATCCTTATAACAATGCCACAATCTATGTACTATTGTTATTTCCATTTTATTGGTGAAAAAACTGACTCACTAAAAGCTTTAAAAAATTGCCTAAAGTACACAGCAGAGGCATATTTGAGTCACTCCAGACACCTTATTCTTAGCCACTAGGCTATGAGACACCAACTGAAGGACCAGCACTTTGATGATAGGCATGACATCGTAAAACCTCACTCAATACTGGACACATTGTAGGTGATCATTGGGTGCTGGATAATTGAACCAAATGAACCAAGAGAAATGACATTGGATACAAATATGCATTTCTTTGATCTTGTATATGATAGCTTTTGTATCACAGACAACATTCCCACATTTAGTGGCTTAACACAACAAACATGATTTAGTTCTCCATTCTGTGGGTTAACAATTTGGCCTGGGGACAGCCTTGCAGTTCTGTTCTTTGTGGGTTCACTATTGCATTCTGTAGTCAGCCGCCTGTTATCTAGGTAACTGTACCTCTCAGATTGGTTGTCCAAAAGCTAGAGTGTTGGAGGCAGTTGGGACACATGTTTCTCATTGTCAGTAAACCCTGCTATGTTGGGCTTGTTCATCTAGTGTTTTGGGAGTGTTGCAACAAGAAGAATAAAAACAGGTAAGGGACCTTAAAGCCTCGCCTAAGAATGGCACATTATCACTTCCTTGGCATTCTTGTGCCAAAATGCATGACAAGTTAGATAGATATACTTTTAACTTTAGTAGGAATCACCAAACAAATTTTAAAGTGATATACCAATTTATATATCCACTAGCAATATGTGAGATTTCCAGCTTCTCCACATTCCAACACTTCCAGGCTTTATAACTTTAGATGTTTGACATCACATGCCTTATGATGTTGTTTTGCATTTCCTTAATAATGAATGATGATGACCATCTCATGTGTTTCTTGGCCTCTGTCATCTATTTTTCATGAAATGTTTTGTGAAGTTCAAGTGTTTTGTCCATTTTGATAAACTTCACTCTATTTCTGCATTAATTTGTAGAATATTTTATTTATTCAGGATATGAGTTCTTTGTTATATATATAGGCATTGCAGGTATTTCGTTTTTCAGTGTATGGTTAGCCTTTTTATTTTCATAATGGTATCTTTTTTGAATAACCAATTTTAGTTTTTATAAAATCTTATCTGAGTTTGTTTCTCCTGTGTTTAGTATTTTTTTAAGTCCTTTCTAAGAACTCTTCTCCTTTTTCTATGATTTATTTCAAATTAATTTTTGTGTGTAGCATGAGGTGAGGATCAAAGATACTTTCTTTCTCCATGGAAATGCAATTGTTTCAGCATCGTTTGTTGAAAATAATTTTTGCATTGTAGCGAATGGATATCTTGTTTCTATTTCTTAGCTTTCTATTTATTTTTCCCATGCTACACTGTTCTATCCTTACAAAAAAGTCATACTTCATAAATTACTGTTACTTTTTAGTAAATTTTGAAATTGTTTAGTCTAATTTGTCTGATTTTCTCCTTCTTCAAAATTGTTTTTGCTATTCCAGATCTTTCGCACTTCTTATATAAATTTTAAAATCATCACGTTATCAATTTCTAAATTTCTGAAGGTTTAGTTGGGATTGTGTTGAATCTTATCAATTTGGTGAGATTTGATATCTTAAGAATTTTGAATATTTCAATCCATAAGCATAACATATCTTATTTGGGGGGTTTTCTTTAATTTCTCATAGTAATATTTTGTCATTTTTTCATTTAGAAGACTTGCATAACATTTATTAATTTTACCAATATTTCTAGAATTTGATACTATGTAAATGGCATTGTTTTAACTTATATTGTCAGTTTCTTCTATTCCTAACTTTCTAAGGGGTTTAATTATGCATGGGTATCAAATTTTATCAAATGATTTTCTATAACTATTCATATGATTATATTTTATGTTAAATTTGCACATATTTATTGATTTTCAAGTGATAAATCAACTTTGCATTCCTGTGATAATTCCTACTTGGTCATGGTTTATATATTTTGAATTTAATGTACTAAGACTTTGTATCAAATGTTTGTGTCTGAGTTAATGAATGATATTAGTAATTCTTTTTTGTGTTTTAATATCAGTATTATGCTGGCCTTATAGAATGAGAATATTAACACTAACTTGTCCTTACTAGATACAACAGCTATATATATTCTATATTCTGTATTCTATATTCTTCTATTCTGTATTGTATATTCTATAGTCTATTATATATAATATACATGAATCTTGAAAAGATAAATTGGAAATAGAAAAATACAGTCTACTAAGATTACACATAGAATGACATTTATTATAAATTTGAACAGTTCATACTTAATTAACAATTCTGTGTATGTTAATGTTTGCATTTAAAGATATAGGTTATGTATTAAGCAAGAAATTTATATAATAAGCAATTTAATTTTTGTATTTTGAAATTTCCACTCTAGAAATTTATAAATTAGACATGGTAGAACACATATTTATTCTCACTTCTTAATTTTTATAACTGGAGGCCTTTTCTTCAGCCTTTGTTCCTTAACTCAAATTAGGAATAACACATTCTGAAAAATAGAAAAAAAAATTTTTCTTCAAGGTAAACATGAAAAAAATACTAAATATTATGAAACAATACTTCTAAACACTGTAAATCTTGAGATAGAAGGGTGGCAATATAAATGCTGCCTGGCACTTGACACCATAGTGCTATCTAAAGGCAAATACAGATATCTTCCATTCTAAGCATCATCTGTCTGAAGGCTCATCCAAATATCCAGTAGTTATGTTGATGTGATTCAGGAGCACAGAGGGTTCAAAAAGAGAAAAAGAATTTCCTTAGGATTTCAGATTGAACCATAGATTTCAAGGTAGATAAGAAGTCCTATGGTTATTCACAACAATAAGATTAAACACAATAAAAAGAACCTGAGCACATCAAGGAAAATGCAGAAGAGCCTCAGATTTTTCCATAGAAACACTCAATATTGGAAAAGAAGGGGAAAAAGTTCTAAGGAATAGAAAACACAGCTTCAAATATGTACGAAGCTATATTTTGTTCAACATAAGGGCAACACAGAGACATGTTTGAGCATGCAATTTTGGAGGTCAGAACAATCCTAAACCCTACTTATAAAATATACCAAGTCAGTTTGGAAATAAATCCAAGTTTTTAAAAGTAAGTAATGTGATAAACAAACAAACAAACAAGAAAACATGGTAAAAAGAAGAGTGGATAGGCTCTGTACCCTCTGAACTTTAAAACCAAGATCAAACAATAACCATTATACTGATCATAAAACTTTTTGGCAAAGTAAACATAATATGTAAATGTCAAATATATATTCATTATACATAAATACCAAATACTGAGAGGGGAATCTGAAGACATGTACTAGTTTCCTTATTATTCAGAGCAGGAAGCCAATAAGAGCTTGTCTAAATTTGAAATATAAGATTAAAAAATACTGTAACAACTTAACATATCTCTAACTTAATGATTTCAGATTACTCTTTTGGTAGTTAATGTCAGGTGATGAGGAAACATTTATCTGATTCTCATTATTCCCTAATTTCAATACACTTTTTTGCCCCCTGCCTTTGGTTAAATGTAATTACATTTTAATTAAAAGTTTAGATTGTGTAGCATTAGAATATTGATAATCTTTCTAAAATAATTTTTGTTATCTGTTCATCATTTATCATTTAGTTGGATGTATTTATTTAGACACACTTGAGATAGTAGTCCCTAAATGTTGATAATGATTATTTTTGAGTAGTAAGATATGAAGTAATTTTGAAAATATTTTCTTTGTTGTTGTTTTTTTTTGAATTGGCTAAATTTGTGTGTAATACAGTAGACTCTCAGTTAACTGAAACTCAAGCAACTGGTTATGCAACTGGTTATGCCAGTTGCTTGAGAGTTTTGCTGGTTGCTAGAGAATGCTGGGTACATGTATCCAAAATCTATCAATCCCCATGGGTGCTGGTTAACTGAGCGTCTACTGTACTTGTGTTACTTATTATATATAAAATTATTCTTTTAAAATTAGTTATGGAAATTAAAGTATATAATATTTGACTTAATGAATTCAAACTGAAAATCACAATAATCAGACTTTTAAAAATGTGTATATATAAAATAGTACTCTATTAGAAGAAAGACAAAGGACAAAAACAGAGGTGAAATATTATTGACCAATACATTAAGAATAAATAGTGTAGATTCTCAAGTAATCATAGAAATTCACATTTAAATCAGCCTTTTTAAAAAAAACTTGCTTATAAAGAATTATTGAGATAGGCCTTTTCATACCCTCATGGTGGAAGTATAAATTGACATAACTTCTTTACAGAGCAATCTGAAAAAAATTGTCTAGGTTTTAAAAGTATTCATGATCTTCTGCAACTTCAGAAATTTGAGCTTGTAAATATACTAAAATATGGAAACACACCTTCATGAACCTGGATGTGTATTTCACTATTTCTAGAAAAGGAAAAGAGAAAATAATTTTAAATTGCAATAGAAATAATCTAAAAGTCCATTCTTTTCTTTTTTTAAAAAGATTTATTTATTGTTTTTGACAGAAAGAGAGAGAGAGAGAGATAGAGTCAGAGACAGAGAGAAGGGGGAGGGCCCAAAACAGTCTCCATAGTTGCACATCATTGGTTTTTCCACATAGTTTCATTCTACAGGTGGGCGGGGCTGCACAGGGCAGGAACTGGGCTGGGGTACTCCCCAGCTCAGCATATGTGTCCGTACGGGCCAGGGCCGGGATTCAATCCTCAGTTCCCGGGGCTGCAAAGTGAGCACCTAACCCACTGAGCCATCCTAGCTTCCCCTAAAAGTCCATTCTAATAGAAGAAATATTAGAGGCTATAACAAATAATAATTTTCACTTATTAGGCTTTCATAACATGCCAAGTTTGTCAAGGGCTTTGCATATGATCTCATTTCATCTTTATAGTGACACAGGAGTGTAGGGACTGTAAGCATTTTACACTTAAGAGATTGGCCATCAGAGAGATTAGGAAACATGATGGAAGTTACCAAACTCATATGTGGTAAAGTTTGGATTCAATGTGATTGTTCCTCAATATTATTTACTTTCTCTATCGTAATATTGTGCATCTATTTTAAGTGTTCATTTTGTTGAATCATCATTGCATTTACCGGTAAACAATGCCAGTCAATTGTAAATGTTATTTTATTAAAATTTGGTTATAGGTGGCTATGAACTTGAAAAACAATCAATACTAACTTCCAGTTTCCAGTTCCTCATCATTAGAAACTTGGCAGTTGCCACTCTGTCCTAACACAAGTAAAAAGTTGACCAGACAGAAAAATCAACAACTCTTCTCGGATTAAAATTAATAGTAGTGGGGAGGGTGCAGAGCAAACTAATGCCCACAATATTGAAGAGATGGGCTGACCAGATATACCATTTTAAACAGGACAGAAAATAGTAGTACTGTTTTGTTTCATATGGTACGTATGGTCAGTCTACTGATACCTTGAATTTAGCCCAGTGAGACTAGGCTGATCATACCTATCATTTGCAATGGGACAGTACCGTTGTTTTCTGTCCTGTTTAAAATGGTTCATCTGGTCAGCCTAGAGAAAGACAATATAGGAAGGCACTGCTTATTGGAGTAGAGACTTGCAGAAACCTTCATGAAAACTAGTGCCAGGGTAGGAATAATTGAAACGTGATTGAATTCATTATTGGAGGGTCAGTGCGAACCACTCTGAGTTAATCATTATACGAAACCTGGTCTTGTGGGTGGAGGCCTCCCCACAATTTCATGAGATTTACTGCTAGAACCTCAATCAGGTTTAGAGTACATATTGGAGAAAAATTCCTTCGTGTTTCAGGCTGGGGTCAATGAAAAAGGAGTCATTTTTTTTTCTTAAGATTTATTTTATTGGATTTTTTGTTTTTGACTGAAACAAACAGATAGAGAGAAGGTAGAGAGCCCAGAGCTATCTCCATAGTTATATGTCATCAGTTTTTGACATGGTTTTGTTTCACACAGGTGGGCAGGGTCCGCACAAGGCAGGAACTGCGCTGGGGGCCTCCAGCGTGGGAGGCACACCCCCTCCAGCCAGAGGCTGAATGGGGGTGGGGGTGGGGGTAGGCAAGAGCTGAGCTGGGGCTTCCTGCATGGGAAGCACACCCCAGTTCAGCATATGGGTCTGCACAGGCTGGAGCTTGATCCTCAGTCCGAGGCTGCAAAGCGAGCGCCTAGCCCATTGAGCCATCCCAGCTTCCCCTCATTTTGAATTATACCAGAGTATACTGATGTATTAACAAGGCCTGCCTTCAGGAGAAACTAATTAAATAAAGCCTGATTTGCTGGGGTTTTATCAGAGCCTACCTGAATGGAGCGAAGGAAACACCCAACACTGGCCCACTCTAGCCATCCTGTCTCATCTAAGAGGGGAGAAAAAACTGAGAAATACTTGTGATGTTCACAGGCCAGAGACATAGGCTCCATTAAGACAGACCTAATCATAGGATTATAGGCATACCTGAGAAATATTTTAGGTTCAGTTCCAGACCACTGCAATAAAGCAAATATTATAATAAAGTGTTGCATAAATATGTTGGTTTCTGAGGACATTTAAAAGCTATGTTTACACTATACATAACCTATTATGTATGCAATAGCATTACAGCTAAAAAACAATGTATATACCTTAATTAAAAAATTCTTTATTCCTACTAAATGCTAAGCATTCTTTGAGATTTCAGTGATTTGTAATCTTTTTTTCTGGTGAAAGGTCTTATTTTCAATTGCAAGAAATGTAATTCTGAGAAGTGCAATAAATCAAAACACAATAAAATGAGGCATACCTGTATAGAACATTTCACCTCTCCCCATATCTCATAGCCATATTAATAAAGGCCTATTTACAATAGCTCATTTTAACAGAATTGAGTACACACACATATGTCCACCAAAATGTATGTAAAAGAATGCTCATTTTCATACAATTTATAATTGCCAAGAATTGAAAAGGCTGCAACACTCAAAAACAATTTAATGGATATTCATATAATGATAAATTCATATTCATATAATGATGATGATAATTACATTTACCAACAGAAGAGTAAAAAGCAATAGAAAAGAACAATTGGAATGCATAGACAGATATACACATAGTGCTCACAGACGCAATATTCAGGAAAGCCAGATGTAGAAGTGTACCTACTGTATAACTTCATTCAGATGAACTGGAAGTTGAAGCAAATAAATCTGTAGTAAGAGCTGTCAGGATAATGGGTATCTTGTGGAAGTTATTGAATGGGAGGGGATAAGGGAGAGTCTGTCAGGCGGCTGGAAATATTTTACATCTTGATCTGTGTGATGATTACACAAGAGTAGGCATATGAAAAATGTTATCAGATGGAGCACCTCAGATTTGTACATTTCACTGTCTGCATGTTACACATCAATGCAATTTTTGAAAAATTTCAAAGTATAATATCAGGCAATAAAAGACTCCCATAGGTCAAACAACCCAGGAGTGATAGGAATAAAAATTTAATGATGTATAAGATAAATCTTTCCAAAGAAGTAATGATTGCTTGGACTACAGCATGATATAGACTTTTTAAGCTGTTTTATCCTTCATATTTTAGACAATTTTATTTGAATTTAAATTATTTTTATATTATGGCAGTTTTGAAAGTTAAATTGCTTTCATGATTTGAAATCTCTGGATATATTTAAGGGCAGGAAGAAAATAATTGCTATAATGAGTAAAAAAGAACTCTTTCTGCCTCAAGCTTACAAAGATAAGAGTGCATTTAATGGAGCTTTTCGTTTAACTTTAAAAGCACCCTGCATGGGGGAACTCTCTTTCCATATAATTTAATGATCCAGAAAGAGTTTTCATGAATGGCAAACTAGTGTGCTGCATGTAGGGTAAGCAGGAAGCAGAAAAAGGAAAGGGTTTGGCTTATGCCATTAAAGACCCAGTAGATTTTATCCTATAGGAAGAGAGGAATAGAAGACAACATGAAGGAAAATAAATATACATTTGATATGGCACAAAAAGTACAGTTAGTACTTTGGTGTAGACAAAGTAGCTCTTTAAAAGATCTACTGGCTCTTATAAATGATGAGACAGGGAATAAAAAAAAAACCAAACTAAAAAAAAACTGAAGTCACATTATTTACGAAGACCAAGAAAGGTATCTGACCATTTTCTCTCTGTTCCGTCAGGCAATTATTTAAGTCTTGTATCTTAGGACGGACTCCCTAGAACCAAAGGTTGGAGTTGGAATTCCTTTGCTTGTGATTTTTTGAAGGAGTATTCTCAAGTGAAATTTCTAAGGGAATGAGGGAAGCAGGTCGGGCAGAATAAGAAGTCAGACATAGGTACGGGCCCTGCATAGTCAGAACTAGCCATACTCTGATGTCATAGGGAGCTTTGGAGTGAAAATCAGCCAGAGCTGCCCTAACTAGAGGCAAGGTGGGCTGTGTTTGTGAATTCTGCTATCGGTAATCCTGTAGGTCTGGCCGAGGGAGAAGGGGCAACAATAGCTGTTAGCAGCCAATACTCTGAGCAGCTGAGAATGGAGGTGCTAGCTGGACGATGGGGAAGTGGCAGGGCTGGCATAGCATATATGCACCTTCTGGAAGTGTGGCACCTCACTCTTTCTTGCTTATCCATGAAAAATGAGCAAGTGTCTACCTGGTTTAGTGTTTAGGTTAGTAGCATTCAAACTTTAGCAATTTGCAAATCACACTCACATTATTTTGATATATACATATTAGACTTATCAGATGTACCATTTGAAATGGGACAGAAAACAGTGGTACTGTCTTGTTTTAAATGCTACATATGGTCAGCCTACTGACATCTTGAATTTAGTCCAGTAATACTAGACTGACCATTTATATCTTTTGAAACGGGACAGGACCATTGTTTCCTGTCCTATTTAAAAAGGTACGTCTGGTCAGTCTAATACACATATATGCCATTATTATCAAATCATCTAATCAATATTTTTCTCATATTGAGTTTCTTTTTTAAAGAAATTACTTTTTGTTTAAAAATAGTGTCTGTGAAATTATATGCTCCTGTTGCTACATGAACATATAAGGATGCTCACTATGCTGGCTAAATCAATTACCAAGGAAGAACAGTGAGCCTCCCTAAATTCATCACTAGGGCATAAACCGTGGAGGCAAGCTACATACATCTTTTGTGGAATTTCAAAACTAAAGGTCACTGATTATAGGAAACAGTGCCTGTTCTTCATACATACAAATAAAAACACATCTCAAAGAGTTTTAAGGCAATTTGTTTCTAGACCCAATCTCATCTTTTCTATACATTCTTCCTATAGACGCAGTACCACAAACTTATCTTTCCTATGCATTTCATATGATATAAAACTGTTAATCATTGAAATGCATGTACACTGATTGAAAATTCTGACACACCAAACTTACTTTTGCTGACTTTCCTGCCTAGCACCACTCACTTCTCTGAAGTGAGCATTGTTTCAGATTCTGAAGTTCTGATGTTAAGCTATAGTTCGCAGTGAGGCCCAAATATAGTTCTTTTTTAAATTTAAAGAGATTCTGTTACCTTTTTGTTGACAATATTTAAACACAATATCATGTTATCAGTGGAACAAATACAATTATCTGAGGAGCATTGGTTTAAGGGGTGCCAAATGACACACTTGATCTCAAAATACGGCCTTTATTACAGAAAATCTATGGCGGTGTCTGAAGCTACCATCATATAGCAACATTTTTGTATTAAGATAGTGCCTCTAAGAGATCCTAGGTTGAAAATGTGTCTGTCAACTAAGAGGAAAACTTATTATCATTCTTCATCACAGTTAATCTTACCCCTGTCCACATCAGGGATCTTAGGGAATGGAATGATGAAGAGGTCAGCTTTTATTACATACTTGAAGGGGGGAGACCATAGAGTCTGCCTGGGGTGGTATGTGATACAGGGTCTTACAAAGTTAGAGGAAGTATGAGACTATTGGGGTACACGGTGTATACTTGTATACATGAGGGAGACTGAGGAGAAGTGATCATGATGTCAAGGAAAGTTTCAGAATGTGGCCAGGCTACACTCCAAACATCAATTAAGATGATTAAGATATGTTGGTATTAATGAAAATGTTGACATGTTAACAATGAAACACAATAGAAATCACATTTAGTCAATTATGACAGGATTACCAAGGTAATTAATGGGCAAAGAAAGTTATTCACTAAATGATACTGAATCAACAGGATGTCATATCCCACCCCACTCCCACAAAAAAAAAAGAAAAGAAAGAAAGAACCTGGGCTCTTACCTGACATTAAACACAAAAAGAAACTCAAAGCAGATCATTACTCTAAGTGCAAATCTAAAGTGATAAAACTTGGAGAATAAAACAGAAAAGAAATCTTTGTGAATGTAGGATAAGTAAAGATCACTTATATTAATAACACAAGAAGTATGAACCATAAGAGGAAAACTGGGAAAATGGACAGCATCAACTTAAAATTTTAAAAAGCTCTTTAAAAGACCTTATGAAAAAACAAAAATATAAGTCATAGAATGAGAAAATATTTGCAGCACACACATATATCAGACAAAAATCTTATATCCAGAGCATATAATTTTTTTTTGCAATTCAAAAAGAAGGTACACAACCTTATAAAATTGGGCAAAAATATTGAATAAAGACATCAGTAAAGATACACAAATAATTTTTAAGCACATGAAAAAGTTTCAATATCATTCGTCAAAAGGGGAATGCAAACAAAACCCACAAAAAGATACTAATGCATATTGCTGGCCAAAGGGGAACCCGAGTGTTCTGGTTTAACTTTTGGAGGGTTTCTTTCTGTATTTTAATATTTTAATATCAAATCTTTTTAATTTTCAAGGGCGAATGTAACCAGGAATCATTAAGAAGCCAACCTAAAGGGGAAGAGGATATGATTTCATTAAGCAAATTAAAAAAATGATCATTCTAAAAATGCTGGTTTTCCTCTTTTCCACAACCATCTTGAGAGGCTCAGGATGCTCAGTTCTGTGTGTCATTTCAGGGTGGATAATGGGCTCCCCTGGGTCCTGCCTCAGTGATGCTGCGTTACTCTCAGGCAGGGAAACAAACGACACCAATTGACATCCCTAGCTTTGTCATATTCATACCTGAAGACACTTTTATGTACGTGATTCTGAAAATGTGGGCATTCGACTTCCAACAGCTTGAACAATTGTCTCAGAGAAGTAGGATTTTTAGATATTGGATTGCGAGCCTGAGCAGACAGAGAAGATGAGGGGTGTTATTAAATCCCCGCCCAGTTTCTGTTATTGGGATGGATACATCATCCCAGCTGTGACCAGTCACCACTAAATGAGTGTGCCTTTGTCACGCTTCATTTAGCAGGCTTTCAGGACTGGCTGGGCTCAAGCCTGGCCAAGATTATAGACTGTTTAAACTCACTTCGTGTGTAAGCCAGAGTTCATAGTAAATCCCAGCACAAAGCCGAAGTCAGGAGTGAGGAAATCCAGGTTATTGCAGGGCTTTGTGAAAGCGATAAAGGTGGGATCAATACTGTAGAAAGGGACTATGGAAAAGAAGAAAGAAATGCAGACCTTTTCTATAGATCAATCTGCACGGATTTTTCTATTTCCATATGAGCCTCACTAGTTACAGGCATATCACTATCATCACCCTCATAATCAACATCAATAACAGCCACTAAAGGTAATGGAAACTGTAAATGTCCAAGGAATTGAAAGGAGTTTTTGCAAGGGTTGGGGAGTGTGAGTGTGTGTGGGGTGGACGAGGGCAGGGCAGGAGGTGAACCATTGTGGCATCTTGGCATTGTTCCACCTGTGCTAGTCTATAAGTGTATGCCTGCAATCGATGAAAGAAGTTATAAACCTGCTAGTCTATAAGCGATGTCTGCATGGGAGCAGTGTGGTCCTTTTCTTGCAATCAATTAGAATGCTTTGCAGTAGAATGTGTAGGTGCTTATGGCAAAAGCTGGAGAAATATGGTACCAAGCAGCAGATCTCGTTTTGAATAGTCTTCGAGCCGTCTAAGTTAGGAGAAACTCCCATTTCTAACTCATCCTCTCTCTTCTGCGCTGTGATGTGAATGTCAACACCAGCAAAGATGTACAGAGTCAAAAAGGGGAGGGGAATCCTCAGGGTGCTTGTTAGAGAGTGTGGATGGATGCCAGGTTCCGGTATGTGAAACAGGAGAGAAGTCAGATATAAACAGGTAAAAACCAAATGGTGGCACAGGGATGTGGACAAAGCTAAGTACAGGGACCTGTCCAAATAACTTCTTTCAGGAAGGTGAGCCAGAGTATGAAGAAGCGTGTGTATGGAATGGATGAGTGTAAACAATGCCAGGAGGACAGGATATGAGGTGAACTAGAGAGGTGGGCAGAGGAATAAAAATACTGAGTCATATGCTAATTCTATTCATATCTTTAACATTTGAGGAACTGATAAACCATTTTCCAATATGGATGCACCGTTTTACATTTCTACCAGCAATGTATGAGGGTTCAAATTTATTCACACCTCTTCAACTCTTGTTATTATCTATTCTTTTAACTATACCCATTCTAGTGTATGTAAAGTAATATTACATTATGGCTTTGATTTGCATTTTTTTAAATGATTAATGATGTTGAGTGTCTTTTCATGCCCTTATTAACTGTTTGTATATCTTCTTCAGAGAACTGACTACTGAAATCCTTTGCCCATTTTCAGTTGGGTTTATTTGCCGTTTAATGCTAAGTTATAAGAATTCCACACATTTTAATTGGTATTGTTTTATGGATCAGGTGATGTTCCAGAAATTGCAAACACAAACATAAAGATATAACCAAATCCTTGCTTTTGTGAACTTATATGTTGAGGTATAGAAAACAACACCACCAAAAAAAAAAAAAAAAAAAAAGTTATAAGTAAATGAATAAGAAAAACTTCCAAGGACAATAAATGTTCTCAAAAACATTAAGTAAAGGAAAGGAAATGAGAGCTGTAATAGTGATGACTGCAGTGGAAACAACATAAACTATGGAGGACATGGAAAGATACATTTAGAATTAAGACCTATAGCAAAACAAAGTACTATCGAAGGAAGATAAACCACTATTGAAAAGATGTACCAAGATTTCAACAGCATGGGCAAAAAAGAAAATTATTCCAAAATAAAGTGAAACCCATAGCTGAAAGAAACTCTTTTAGCTTAGTGACATGGCTGGTAGAATTTCTGGTCAGCTTGGCCTGAAGTCTGAAATGACATAAAGATATGTAACTTTTGCTCAGTATTCCTTCCACGTGGTATCAGCTAGGCAAGTTTTGCCTTGATATATTTGAAAAAAGTATTGCACTTTTTGATTTCAGGGTCCATATAATGCTGTTTTTTTGTTTTTGTTTTTTTAGTTTACTAAATATTTACAATTCAAAGCTAGTTTCTACTGCTTTAGAGTAATAAGGCCAAAGGAGAAGGTATAATTTTAAATTATCCTCTTTATTAAGAAAATAGATGATATGGTAAAAAATCAGGCCTTCAACAATGTTAGAGCCAGATTCTATACTTCTAATATTGAACTTTCTTTGAAATCATTTTCCAAAGCAAATCAATAAAATATAAAGGTGATCGTGATTCCTATTTGCAAACAATGCATAAAACATAAAGTAACAGGCACAATATTCATATTTACAAAATGCAATTTAGAATATAGTGCTCCCTGCTTGTTTTGATACCAGCTGCCAGAGGACCTAAATAACAAGGTCAGAGAAATTTAATAAAGGCTGTGTGTTTGTGGGTAATTCCCCCTCATTTGGGTATAGTTCCACTTGGATAAAGGACAGATACCTGAAACCACTGGACACATTTCACTGGAATCTAAGCTAAATAAATAAATAAATAAAATGGCCCTCTATTAAAAAATCCACCCTAATGCCTGAACAATTAAACTGAGCATTCAGCAGCACCCTATTATGAAGACTGGTGTTCCTATCACATTTATGATTAAGATCAGAAATTCAAAACTAAAAGTCAACCAAAATGCCTCAGGAAAAACTATAATATGAAAAGTAGGATTTATTAGTAGTAGCTATTGAACAGCAACACTTTAAACAGCTATTATTGGCTTCCTACCATGTGCTAGATACCATTTATAGACGCTGAGACACAAAGATGAGAAAAAAAGTCAAAACTGTAATAAATCTCACATTCTAGTGGAGGAGTCAGACAATAAACCAATAAGAAAATCTGAAATGTAATGCTACAAAGAGAAAACATTGAGGGCATATATGATGATAAGAGGGGTTGAGTGTGAGCAAGACTAGATAGGGTGATTAGTAATAATACCAGTTTATAAAATTTGACTTGAGACTTGAAAGATTAGGCTTGAATAAAATATTTTATGTTGTATTTTTCTGTGTCATATGTGTGTGTCATTTAACTTTTTTAGCATTAAAGAATAAATCCTAGTTTGTATTGTTTTTCACTACTTTTCTAACCCCATGTTTAGTGCTATGCATATCTAAAAAGGCTTGAAATAGTCACTATTATTTGAAAAATTTTAGCATAATAATATGATTTCTGCATTTGTATATCTAGTATTTTACAAAAACAAACTCTATCATAACCAACATTGTCCTGTTGCAATACTTAAAGAATTTTCTTGCCTACTTTCTGAATGAGTTAGCTATTGCACAATAGTGCTGTATAACAAACCACCTCAAAACTCAATACTTAAAACAATCATTTATTCTAGTTTGTATACCTGTGAATAGGCTGATCATGGATTGGCTTTAACAGGGTTGACTAAAAGCTATATAATGCATACAGGTCTACTCCATGTGTTTTTCATCCTCCTTAAATCACTAACTATCTGAGGCAGGATCTTTTCATGTAGGAATGTAGATTCACAAGAGACCAGCCTCATACATGAAGCACATTTCAAAATTCTGCTTGTGTCACGTATACTAACATCTCACTGAGAAAAGAAAGTCACATCGCCAAACCTTAAGTCAAGTAATAGGGACACACTCTGCCCATTATATGGCCACATTCAATATCAATGGGAAACAGAAGTAACCCCTCCTTTGCAATAGAGGAAGCAAATATTTATCATACAATAGCCTCATCTATTATACCTTTCATTTACCAAATAAATATTGAGCATTTAGTACATTCAAAACAATATGTTATGTGTTGTGGGATATAAAATATAAAATAAAAATATATACTGAGTGCAAAGAAACTCATTTAGGTATGCTTATGTGAGTCAATAATACGAAGTAGCAAATGAGAAGTATATTCTCAAACACTCAGGTAAAAAGGTTTGAACGTTCAGAGAATGTCTATAATATTTAGATACTCCTCAACTTACATTGATTATTTTCAATATAGAATATCTTCTTAAATTGAGACAAAAGTACATATACTCACTACCATGTCTACACACACACACAACTCATACATACATGATACATTTTACTGAATGTAGAGCATATATTAAAATATCTTGTGTTTATAGAAGATGCTGTCAGTGTCCCATCCATTTCTCCTTGACACTCACCTCCCTGTAAGTACTGATAGATTTTAATTGCAAAAACCTCCAGTCCTCACTCTAAAGCAGGTATGTCCAACCTTTTGGCTTCTCTGGGTCATACTGAAAAAAGAAGAATTGTCTTGGACCACACATAAAATATACTAAAACTAACGATAACTAATGAGCTGAAAAAAAAAAGTCATAAGAAAAATCTCATAATGTTTTAGGAAAGTTTACTAATTTCTGTTGGGCTGAATTCAAAGTCGTCCTGGGCAGCATTCAGCCACGGGGCGAGGATCGGACAAGCTTGGTCTAAAGGCTTCGTCTGCTCCAAGATGCATATGAAGCCCGTGCTGGATTAGCTAAATGGGCCGTGGACTAGCCCTGGGAACTACCATCAAACAGTGACGAACCAGAGTTGATGAAAAACATACCTCAACTTGGCTAAATGAGAAGTTTTCGGTAGGATAGGGCCCTAGTCACATATGGTGGGACCCGGTTCATTGAGGCACCTTGTATTGGGCCCCTTTCCTGCCTCATTTCTCCAGTCCTTGCCAGTGTGCTTCACCAGATCACCTCCAAAGTAAGTTACTTGCCACTTAGACTCAGGTCCTTTTTTCAAGGTTTGCTTTGGGTAATCTAACCTAAGATCATGAAATAAACAGAAAGAACTCAAATTGATGGTGTGGGAATCCATTTAAGGCAAAAAAAAGAATACTGAAATCAAAAAGCTTTGAGGCAACCAATGTTTGACTTGTTATCTGGCTGGGAGACTTTTATTTGTGCTTAGTTTCTGTACGAAAAGCAGAAGTTTCCATCTCTCTAGAACACATCCTGTGCCTTATCAAGCAATGTACTTCAAGTTCAATTTTCATCACCTAAGAAAGGTTGTACCATATCCAGCTGAAAGAAGTGGGAATACTTTTTTATGTAAACAGCCCACTATTCATGAAGACCTGATAAAATAAGAACCATGCATCTGGAATCTGATCATTTTCCTCCCTACCATGATTAATTCTACAAATATTTAGTAAAAAATTAATTGTGAACAAGACTGTTCTACTTTCTTGAGATAAAACACTAGATTTAGGCCTGGTTCCTCTTGCCCTCTAAGTATTTATAATTGAGCTAAGACCCAGGCATAGAAGAAGCTAATGAAAATAAAACTATACTATAAACTATGGCAAGTGCCATTTCTGCTCTCTCTACATGCACCCAACCTCACTCTGTAAAGGGAGTTGATAATACAATAATCTCAGATAAACAATTAAATATGAGCTGCAATGTTTTTTTTTGGGAAAAGAAAAGCCACTCCTGAAAACATAAAATATTGTTTAAAATAAATAAATATATAAAAGTATAGAAGTATAGTTTACTATTTTGATGTGTGTAAGCAAAAGACTGTTTTTTTTTGGAAGCAGTCTAGCATTGGACTCAGGTTTGTGAAATTCGGATCAGGCAACATTTAGCCAGGAAAACAAAACCGGGAATATTTCAGGTTCAGGGAATTTGTTGCACAGTGGCTGGAGACATGCGGAAGATGGCATTTCATCTGGAGGCAGGATGGTGCAGCACCCCTTTAAATTTAGGGGAGGCTAGCACTTCAGGCACGTGGCTGGCAGGAGCGGGAGACGAGAGACACACATCTTTTCCTCCCTCGCATTCTCAAATCTCTCTCCAAGTCTCGCATTGGCTGAATCTGGGGAGAAACTGCTGCAGGGGGAGCCTTGGAAACAGCCTGTGTGGGGCAGCCCCATGGCCATCAGAGCTGAGGCACACAGGATGAGGGAGGGACCGGAGGACAAGGCGGCCCAGGACTGGCGCTGGAACTCAATTTTCCATCTAGGTTTCCATAGGCTTTCTCTGAAAATAGAAGCGAATGCAAGCTTGCCCATGCATCCCCTGAAAATTTTATATATGTGTATTTATATTTATACTTAATATAATTTGTGAACATTTATAATATATTTTATATAATTTATATTTTATATTATAATTTATATTCGTGAGCAGAAGTGAAGAAAAGCTATTGATTACCTGAAATTCACACTGTGCGATCAGCAAGTGAAAAATCATGCTTAATATGTATCAAATAAGGGAAAGCCGGGACGGCTCAGCGGGTTGAGCGCTCGCTTTGAGGCCCCGAGGACCGAGGATCGAATCCCGGCTCCGGCCCAGGCAGGACCCACGTGCTGAACTGCGGAGTTCCCACAGTTCGGTTCTCTAGCTGTCTCTGTCTCTGTCTCTCTCTCTATCTGTCAAAAGTAAAATAAAAATAAATATGCACTGAAGATAAAATAATAACTCTCTATAAATATAAAAAGATATAAAAAAATGTATCAAATAAAATTTAAAAAATATATGTAAGCACTTTCACATCTTTATGTCTCAGTATTTTGATCTACTTTATACTTTGAATAAAAGTTGTGTTACCCTTCCTGAATGCCACCTTGTTCTCAATAGCTCTTCTGTTCTTTCATTGAGTTGATTACTTACCAAACTAAAGCAGGATTTCGCCCCTCCTCCTACTCCCTCTTAACACATAGAAATATTCTTTTTCCTTAATCCCCAGTAGATATGCCAGGAGGTGGGGGTAGGGTGGGGGTCTTCAGATAAAATTGTTTTTAAAGAAGATCCAAGATGAGGTGACGGTAGAGAAAGAAGACAGGTACAGGTAGATGTTTTAGGACCTTTCTTAGCTGATGCGCCTCTGATCGACTGTTCCTTAGTCTTCCTTGTATTTCTATTAATGAGCCAAATGATTCAGTGATGTTTCATGATCCCTATGCCATCTACATGAGAAAAAGATTATTCTTATCTTTTCTGTAATCCTTATAGTTTTATCCCCAGTTTTCTTGCAGACACCTACATGTAGAACACTAAATTATGTGGTTGGCACAAGTACAAATGTGACTGCTAAATTTTCAAAGAATTGGATTTTTATCTACCCCACCCTAAGCAGAGAAGTTCATGAACAAAGCACCAGCTTAACTAGACCTAATTATCTACCCTGAAAGAAAAATTTTCTACATTTTTAATAATCATAATTACTAAATGGGAGAAAGGAGAGATATATTGTTAAAATAATAAAGCTATCCCTGAACTTCATTAAAATCAAAATCTAATCTAGGAGAAGCATTCTTAACACTTTGTTTTCATCTTCTCAGCTTCTCTAGCTATTGTTTTTTGAGAATCATTCTTGAACGAAGCTTTTATGTTTCATTCTAGGGCTGGTGCACTTATTTCTCTTTGTCATCATTTCACATAATGTACCACATACAGATTCAGACTCTGATTGTTGAAGATCCCACTTGTGCAATGTGATCAAGAATTTTCAGTGGGGAAGCCGGGATGACTCAGCAGGTTAAGCACTCGCTTTGTAGCCCTGGGGTCTGAGGATTGAGTCCCAGCCCCAGCCTGTGCGGACCCATATACTGAACTGGGGTGTGCTTCCCATGTGGGAGGCCCCTGGCCCAGTTTCCAACCTGTGTGGCCGCACCCACCTGTGTGAAATGAAACCACGTTGAGAACTGATGACATACAACTATGGAGACTACTCTGGGCCTTCTCCTTTTTCTCTGTCTCTCTCTGTCTCTGCCTCTCTCTCTCTGTCAAAAACAATAAAATAAATCTTAAAAAAAAAAAAGGCTTTTCAGTGACATCTCAAATTAAATTGAAGTTTCCATCTCAGTCTCTCTTCTGATAAGTTAACGAACACTAAGTAGACATTTTAAACCTGCATCGGGACTTGGACCTGGACACATAACCTTAATTTTAGTTTATCAAGATAAACATGTGGGGGAAGCCGGGATGGCTCAGTGGGTTAAGTGCTCACTTTGCAGCACCGGGGACTGAGGATCGAATCCCGGCCCCGGCCCGTGCGGACTCATGTGCTAAACTGGGGAGCTCCCCCAGTTCAGCTCTCTCTCTGTCTCTGTCTCTGTCTCTGTCTCTCTCTCTCTGTCAAAAACAATATTAAAAAAAAACAGTTATAAAATAAAATAAAATAAAATAAAAAGATCAACATGTGATTTATTTTTTTTCAAAGCTGTCCTGTGTTGCATGTTACCCACAGGCTCTAGGTTAGACGAGTTTCTGTTAGTTTTTTACCCCACCCTTGGGTTCAACATCATTTACATGAATTTTAATGACTCTTTCCAAAGCATGATATCATGTAAAATAGATCAAACGATTTCTATGTGATGATTTAATTAATGAATCATTTGGGCTTTATTTAAATTGAGTCCTAGACGTTTTTATCTAAGACATATTGATTTGCTTGGTCTATTTCCTGACCTCTTGTGAATAAAAGATGCTTGAATAAAATGCACCCTTTATCCTGTTCCAAATTACTCTGAAGAGGCCCTTTGAAATGGCATCTCTGTTAGGCAATTCAAAAAAGTTTGAAAACAGACAAGCAAACAAACCCTTAGCTCTTCTGGCTGTACTCTCCATGATAATTAAGTGGAGCTCAAGTAACCTCGCACTGAATCAGGGTTCTCTAACACCTTTTGACTTCTTTAATGTCCATCTAAGGTTTTAGCAGCTCTCATTTAGAATGGAATACTAGAATACAGTTTTCATACCTTGTGGAATCTAATCAAAATGAGTGAAAGTAAAACAGAAACAATGGGTTATCAAGCTTTGTGGGTTGTGGGTATGGGTTTTGTCTTGCTTTCCACTTCTTTTTCTTCTTGGTAATGAATGCAAAACATTTATGATTTGCCAAGATTATGTTCTTTGGAACAGAAAAAGTAACATAATGTAACAAAAATAGTCCAATCCACTGACTATCCTCCATGGTGGTGTTTAGAAAAGTGAAAAGAGGAATTTCTTCCCAATTTGCTCCAGTTTCTAAGAGCAAAGAGGAATTCCATCCTTTTTATTTTGAGGGCTTTTTCCTTTAGCTTTCATCTTATTACATATAACTATTTCAAAATAGCCTATTGGAAAGCAATTTTTCATAAAGATTTATCTTGAAGGTAACATTAAGAAGACTAATTTTCTTTTTCTTTTTTTTTTTTTGGAGTGACAGTTATTTTAATTTATATACAAAATGACACCTTCCCATTCAAGATTCTATTTGGAGGGCATATTCTCTAATACAACACCATCCTCCTTGATGAGACATTCAAGATGGTTCCAAATAGTTCTATAGGAAAGGCAAGGATTTAAATTTATGCAACTGAAGTGTCCTGAAAGAAAAGAATAAAAGAAACAGAAGACAAATGAGTTTTGGGTTATAAAAAGAATGAGAGGTAGGAGCAAGAGGAGAGGCTGCCTTTATAAAATGTAAAAATAGTATATTTGCTACTCTTCTAAAGCACTGAGTTCTTAACTTCTTCCAAAATGGTGCTATATCCGGTCCAAAGATAACTTGTCAATCATAGATAGACTGCTATATCTAATATTGTCTGGTTGTTGTTCTTGCATTGTTTAATAAAAAAAAAAAAGTAAAATTCCTGGGTTACATTGTTCCTGCCCATTTGAGAATGATGTCCCTGATAGGAAATTTAATGTCATGCCCTCAGACTTCCTTGAATGGTTGCTGTCACTATTCTTTATTTGAACAGAGTTCAGTGTAGACCACCCCAAACCAAAGAATGTCTTATATTAATCAAATTTATCATTAGTGATTTCAATGAACTCTATGTTTTAGAAAGGCAACACATGATCCT
This sequence comes from Craseonycteris thonglongyai, assembly GCA_004027555.1. Lineage (NCBI taxonomy): Eukaryota > Metazoa > Chordata > Mammalia > Chiroptera > Craseonycteridae > Craseonycteris > Craseonycteris thonglongyai. The sequence continues at coordinate 17,466 of PVKE010005096.1, read as the reverse complement.
ACAGATTTCTTATGGGAAGTGATTGAGATCCACATAAATTACAGGGTTTATATGAGATTCCATCTCTTACTACAGATAATGTTATGGTCTAGAAGTAAAAAAAGGAATGAGATGTTGAATCCCTACAATATTCTTCCCCTTACACATAAATATTAAAATGGCACATTTTCTTTTACTCTATTACACAGAGTTAGAAAGTGTAACCTCAAAATATCTTCTAGCATTGTACATATTATTTCTTTGGCAGTAACTACTGTTTAGCTTTCTGTAATTTATTATTGAGCTGGTATTTTTCTTGTATCATAAACCTTCAGAGGTACTTGTTTTTTCATACTTCCCTACCATTTTGAAGGTATTAGTAGCAGATAAATACTCTAATACATTTTTTTTGTACTTTCCTAGGTCCTTAATACTATGCCTTTCCTAAAGTTGGCTCTACTATGGGTAAATATATATGATTGCACAATTTATAAAGTTGAAATAAGCAAGGTGGAATGATCACTGGGTTGTCTAAGGTTTAGATTTTGGGTTTATATCTTGTGATAGTTGAAACCTCAATAAGGCAGGTCATTTAATATATGCAAGCCTCAGGTTTTTTTGTAGCCCATACAGTAAAGATCAAATTGAATAAAAAATATGGGAATGCTTCAGTAACTGCACTCCTTCATTTTCTTTACCATATGTGCATTCTAATTGGCTTTGGTCCTCACTATTTATCAGAGATTGAGTAAGTCAATCAAATTTATAATATGTAGAGTAGAATGGGAAACTTTTAAAAGCAAGGAATAGCCAGTACTCTGGAGATGAGACACAAACATGAATAGTGAATTTAAGTTCCCACAAATAATATAAGTACAAATTGATTTTGACTATATGACCTACAGCTTTAGTGTGACAGTCTGAGTGTTGTTGGGGGGTGAGGGGGGAGGGAAAAAACTAACGTATTTTTTTCTCTTTTATCTCATATAAAATTATCTATTTTGAGGTAAATGCTCCTTATTGTAATGAAGAAACAAAAATAGGAAACACGGGCTCTTAAGAAATTCCTAAAGGATCTGAACACCATGGTTCTTCTTAGTTGTTATCTAAATTGCTTTACAAAGAATACAAAATAATCACCTGATCTATGGAGTTCATTGAGGGATAGATTCATTTTATGAATCTACGTTTTAAATGACTATCTTGGGGACTGCACATCTTGATCTGGGATGTCAGAAATCACATATAAAAAGAGGCTTTGCGGGGAAGCTGGGATGGCTCAGTGGGTTAAGCGCTCACTTTGCAGCGCTGATGACCGGGGATCGAATCCCGGCCCCGGCCCGTGCAGAACCATATGCTGAACCCGGAGCTCCCCCAGTTCAGCTCTCTCTGTCTCTGTGTGTGTGTCTCTCTCTCTCTGTCAAAAATAAATAAATAAATAAATATATATATATATATATATATATATTTAAAAAGAGGCTTTGCTTTTATTGAGAGAATGCTTTTTGCAGCTCCAGGTCTCATTCACATTGCGTGGAATATGCCATAACAAATAGATAAATCATCCCCAGAAGGAACATTAATGCTAGGTTACAGTAATTTTTCCCTGAGTGCTAAAATACTGGCATTTTCAGGGTTGTTACCCTAAAATACTATTTCAATGAAGAAATAATAGTACATTTCTCTATCCCTTGAAAGTATCTTCTGGCATTTTCCAGGGCAATAATCATAAAATCTGTGTTTGATAAAAGGAGAAATGGAAAAATAGAAATGAATTACGTTTCAAATAGCACTAAAGAGAACTATGTGAATGCAGAGTATGTTGGGATGTAAATCTTTGGACTTTTGACATGTCAAATTGAAGAATCTTAATACTAGTTAGATATTTCTCTATTCCTTCAGGATAAAAAAATATTGAATAGAAGTCAGTGAGATATACAAGAGCTGTCTGAAAAGTATTCTGCCATGTAATCATTCCTGTTATATTGAAAATGGCTAAATTTTTTCTGGACAGCCCTCACATTCCATTTTCTTTTGAATTTTTTTGTGCTTCTTTACATAGTCACTTTCCCTAAATTATGCGTTTAAAAATATAAAAACAGCAATGTGTCTTCTCTTCAATAGTTAAAATGGAATTATGATGGCTTGAAAATAGTAATTGGAAAGTGGTACATAGAATTTAATTCACATTTAAAGAAGGAATTTTTAATTTGCAATGTTTTTATGGCAAAGGTTTCTTTATAATTGATTTTGGCACAAGCAGATTAGTATTAACAATAAAGATGTAATAAGGTAATTGTGAAAGTAAATATTATAATTATATAAGTAACCTCAAATATTTTTGGGCTCTCCTTTATCACAGTTAATAAAACTGTAAGGGTCAAAAAGAATAAGTTTTTCTAGAAGTGGTTCAAATTCAAATTGAAACATATAGTGCATAAATTGCACCAGATACATTTTCATAAGACCTTTGGCTTGTTTTTGTTCTACCATTTACTAGTTCTAAGGTGACATGGGGTAAATTACTTTACCTTTATGAACTTTAGTATTCTCATTTTTAAAACAATGGAAGTATTAGCTTTTTGCCTTTTCCTGGGTTGCTATGAGCACCAAACAAAATTATGGATGCATGGCACTTTGTAAAATGGTAAAATCTCACACCAAGTGAAAGAGTATTCATCATCTCTGTTCTCTTTCAGTTCTAATTTTCACTAAAGCAATTCTTACCAAAACATTTAAGGGCTCTTGAAACTCACAAATCAGATAGGTATGGGAATGGTCTTATCCTATCCTCTCTTTCCTAGGGGGAGAATTTTTTTCAGGACTAGTCATGAAAGTCCCTTGCCAGATGTCTGTTATATGTTCCAGAAAACCTTCTCTCATGTTATTTAAATAATGTGAATTTTAGATTAAGTGAATTATTGCTGTTGGAAAATTCCTTGAAAAAACACAATGCGTTGTCCATAGTAGATCCTTAATTTGTTGGCTGTATGAGCTTATTTGTGAATGAATAACAAGTGGTCTGAAAGTGACCTCATTGTGCATACCATGATCACTAATGAAGCTTTGTATATTTGTGCATAATAGTAGCGATTTCTCTATTGACCATTTATGCCCTGCCATGGACACACCAGCTCCTCTACAGTCTGTACATTTAAACACTCTGTAGTACAGCCATATTCTAAGGAAGGGCTGATTTTTCAGTGCTCTATTGAAAATCAATAAAACCCCTCCAAAATGAATCAACTCAAATTTATTGCATAGCTACTATGTATAAACAAAATAGATGTTTCACTATGCACAATAAAATATGAGAGGTGGGGGAGCCGGGATGGCTCAGTGGGTTGAGCACTCACTTTGTAGCCCCGGGGACCGAGGATCAAATCTCCGCCCCAGCCCGTGCGGACCCATATGCTGAACTGGGAAGTTCCCCCAGTTCAGTTCTCTCTCTCTCTCTGTCTCTCTCTCTCTCTGTCTCTCTGTCTGTCTCTCTCTCTCTCTCTCTGTCAAAAACAATGAAAAAAAATGAGAGTTACCATTCTATCAGCATAATGAAATGAGTCAAATGGATCCTTACATAACCAGAAGCACAAACAAATGTGTAAAATATAAGAATGAAAATATTCAAACCCATAATTAGCCTCAAAACATAAAAAGATTTCAAAAAGCTAAAGAAGAAACTTTAATTTACAGAAACAAATGGGAACACGTAAGCATATAAGTAAATTTATAAGTTGATGTTGTGGATGCTGGACACAGGAATAGGTCTTTATGCCTGGGGCTGGGGACTGGAGCTTCAATACCAATCTGGGACACAGGGACTGTAACCTGGTCATGTAGAGGCTGAAACCAACACTCCTGCCTAAATACAGGCCCTGGAAGGCATCCTGCTCAGCCTACCGGCCCAGGAAAATAGCACCATGTCTTGTCCCTAGCTTGAGAACCTGGGTGACAATTTTAAACCATGTTCACAATCATAAAATAGAGAAGTCTTATTACCTTTCCTGAAATTCCCTTGTATTACCTATTTGTAGGTGCATTCCCCTCCCCCAGCCCTAATCCCTCATTACCACTAATCTGTTCCATCCCTCCAGAATGTCATATACATTGAACCACATAATAGAAACCTTCTGTTACTGGCTTCTTTCACTGACCATAATGACTTTCAGATTAATGCTATCTAAATGTGTCAATAATTTCTTTCTTTATATTGTTGAGTAATATTCCATCGTATGGATGCACCACAACTTGTTTGTTCATTGATACACTTAACTCTAAGAAAGTGCCAAGCTCTTTCCCAAAGATACTGTAACGTTTTGCATGTATACCAGCAATGTATGAGAGTTACAGTTGCTCTGCGTTGTCGCCAGGTGTTGGTCTTTTCAGTACCGTACTTTTTAATGACTATTTAATAGATGTGTGTCTCATATTTATTACTTTGCATTTTTCTGAAAGCTAATGATGATCAACATCTTTTCATGTACTTACTTGCCTTTTGTATATCCTCTCTAGTGTAGTGTCTGATCAAGTCTCTTGCATGCTTTTAAATTGCATTTTTTTTCTCTATGTTGAGTTTTAAGATTTTTAAATAATGTTTTGCAAAACAGTCTTTTGAATATGTCCCTTAAAAATATCCTCTCCCAGTGGTGTATTTCGTCATTTAAGTCTCTTTGTGTCTTTTTCAGGGCAATTTTTAAAAAGTTAAAAAAGTTCAATTTATCATTTTTTTCTTCATGGGTTTTACCTTAAGTATCATATCTAAGTACATTTTGTCTAACAACAGGTAACAAATATTTTTGGTTTTCTTTTTTAAAATCTTAAAATTTTTTTAAGGTAAAAATTTGAATCACTTGTGAAGTTTAGGTCAGTGTGTTCTGTTTGTTTTTCTTTTTGGTATAGAGATTTACAATGGCCTCCACACCACTTGTTAAAAAGACTATCTTTTTTATATTGAAATACTTTTCTGTCTTTGTAAAAAATTAATTAGCTATAGTTGCATGGATCTATTTCTGAAATCTATGCTGTTATAGTGATAAATTTGTTTATCCCTTTCTAATACTACACTGTTTTGATTGCTACAGCTTTGCAATAACTAGTTAGCTAATGTGATTTCCCCAATATTTTAACTTTTTATCTTTATTTTTTTAGCTATACCAGTTTTTTTGTCCTGGAATATATCTGTACTATGTAGAATTTTCTAATTCATAAAAATTCTATGACTCTCCATTTATTTCAATTATCTTTGATTTCTTTTGTCATTACTTTGTAGTTTTCAGCAAAAATATTTTGTACATTTTTTTTTTTATATTTAAACCTAAGTATTTCAATTTCTGTAACTTTTGTAACTGGTATTGCTTTCTCAAAGTTTGCTCTGCAATTGTTCATTATAGCTTTTAGACATATGATTAATTTTTGTGTATTGACCTTGTATTCTGCAATCTATCTAAAATATTAGTTTGATGTGTTTGTTTTGGTAGATTTCTTGGGGGTTTTCTATAATACAAAGACAATCATGTCCTCTGTAAACGGTAACATTTTACTTCTTTTATTCCAACTTATATGTTTTTTACTTGTTTTTCTTGCTATGTTGAACTGACTGGGAATTTCAGTGTAATATTGAATAGTAGCATTGAGTATGAACGCTCTTGCTTTATTCCTGATAGGGAAGAAGGATGCCAGTTTTTACTACCGAGTATGACATTTGCTGTGGGTTTTTGTTGAGACCCTATCATTTTTGAGGAAATTGCCTTCTGTTCCTAATTTGCTAAATGTTTTTATTCACAATTTTGTCCAGTGAGTTTTGTGCTTTTATTAAATGGTCATGTGGTTTTTATGAGGCTCAACTATTACAGGAGGGCACCCACACAAGGGACACCCCTAAAGAACCCAGCACAGTTGAACAGAGAGATTGTACCACTGGGACCCACAGAGCACCTACTGTATAAGGCCACCTGGCCAAGAATTGGAAACATAGCAGATCTACCCAATAGATAAAAATGAACAAAGAGGCAGTTAAAACAAAAAAATTTGTCCCAAATGAAAAAATGGGAGAAAACTTCAGAAAAGGAACTAAATTAAATGAAGGAAAGCATCTTAGCAGATACAGAGTTCAACACAATGATTTTAAAAATGCTCAATAAAGTTTGGGGAAGAATAGATGAACTCAATGAGAACTTCAGCAAAGAGATAGTAAGCATAATAAAGGAAATATAAACCATTAAAAAGAATCAGTTAGAAATAAAGAATACAACTGAAACAAAGAATGCACCAGAAGGAATCACCAGCAGATTACATGAAGCAGTGACTTGGAAGACAAGGTAGCAGGAAATACCCAATTAGAACAGCAAAAAGAAATAAGAATATTTTTTAAATTAAGAGAGTGTAAAAGGCCTCTGGAATGGCATTGTATCAAACATACCAACATTCGCATTCGAGGAGTGCCAGAAGGAGAGGAAAGGAAGAAAAAAGATTGAGAACTTATTTGAAGAAATCATGAATAAAACTTCCCTAATATGGTAGAGGAAAAAATACAAACAAACTCAGAGAGTGCAGAGGTCCAAACAAGATGAACCCAAAAGGTTCACATTAAGATACATCATAATTAAAATTTCAAAAAATAAAGACAAAAAGGGCTTCCTAAATGCATTTAGAGAAAGGCAGTTAGTTACCTAAAAGGAAGCTCCCGTAAGATTGTCAGTTGATTTCTCAACAGAAACTTTGTAGACCAGAGGTATAGACACAAATATTCAAAGTGATGAAAAGCAAGGACCTAAACCCAAGACTACTCTACACAGTAAGGCTATCATTTAAAATGGAAGAAGAGATAAAATGCTTCCCAGAAAAGAAAAAGATAAAGGAACTCATTACCACCAAACCAGTATTACAAGATGTGTTAGAGAAACTTTTTTAAGTAGAAGAGGGAAATAAAAATGTAAAGATAAATAATAATATGACAATAACTATGTATTTATCAATAATCACTTTAAATGTAAAAGGAGTAAATGCTCTAATAAAAAGACACAGGGTAACTTAATGGATAAGAAACCATAAACTATTAATATGCTATTTATAAGAGACCCACCTCAGATCAAAAAACACACAGAGACTGAAAGTACACCTGAAATCTATACAATTTTTACTAACCAATGTCACCCTAATAAATTTAATAATAAAAAAGGGGGGGATGCAAAACATTTACTGAAAATGCAAATAATAAAAAGCTAGGGTAGCAATATTTATATCAGACAAAATAGACTTTAAAACAAAGTCTATAGTAAGAGACAAAGACAGATATTAAATAATGATAAAAGGATCAACTTGACCAGAGGATATAATTCTTTCAAAACATTCAAGCACCCAACATAGGAGCACCTAAATATATAAAGCAAATATTGACCAACATAAATGAAGAAAGTGATCATAATACAATCATAGTAGGGGACTTTAATGTTCTATTGACATCAAGGGACAAATTTTCCAGACAGAAAATCAACAAGGAAACAGTGAACTTAAATGACACACTAGACCAGATGGATTTAACTGATATTTTAAAAGCATTTCAGACCAAAGCAAAAATTTTTTGTTTCTTTCAAATACACGTGTAACATTTTCCAAGGTAGATGATGTGCAAGTCCGTAAGACAAATATCAATAAATTTAAAAAGATTGATATCATATCAAACATCATCTCTGACCACAATGGTATAAAACAACATTAATTATACACACACAAAACAAAGAACACATAAACACTATGAAGCTAAACAATGCAACACTAAATAATAAATAGGTCAACAATGAGATCAAGGAAGAAATCAAAAGATATCTTGAAACAAATAAAAATGAAAATACAATGACCTCAAATCAATGGGACAAAGCAAAAGCAGTCCTAACAGAGAACTTCATAGCAATACAAACCTACCTCAAGAAACAGGAAAAATCTCAAATAAACAATCTAACCTTACACTTAAAGGAATTGGGGGAGAGGGGCAAACAAAGTCCAATGTGAGTAGAATGAAAATAATATATATATATATCAAGGTGGAATTAAAATAGAGTCTAAAAAGATAATACAAAGGATCAATGAAATCAAAACCTAGGCTTTTGAAAAAGTGAAGAAAATGAATAAACCTTTCACTGACCCAGAGAAAAAGAGAGAAAACCCAAATGAATAAAATTAAATATGAAAGCAGCAAAATGACAAATGATACCACAAAAGTACAAAGTATTGTAAGAAAATATTACAATTGTATGCCAACAAATGGAAAAAACTGGAAGAAATGAACAAATTCCTAGAAACATACAATCTTCCAAAGTGAATCAAGAAGAAACAGTAATCTATGTGAACTGACTGATCACTACTAACAGAATCAAATTAGCACAGCCACTCCTTACTTTATGCCCTACCTGTTCTAATGACCTACAACGAGTTCTCCAGTGCAGGGTATCCCTTTTCTTAGTCTCTGTCTCATTTCCACTGTCAGTTAGTATTCACTACACAAAGTGCTTGCAATCATGCTAGACTCTGTATATTGTTTATAAGTGTGGTGTTGTGTGATACACACACACACACACACACACTCATATGTGGTGCCAAGACACACCGGAGAACATCTACCTTTAAGCTCCTCTCTTATTGACCAAATCACTTAACAACTTAGTCATAGAAACAGAACTCAGTTATTAACATAGTGAGTGCCTGTAATAAAAAAACTCCCAACAAACAAAAGTCTTGAACCAGATGGATTCACAGGTGAATTTTATCAAACATTCAAAAACAAAACGGGGTGGGGGGAATGCTGGGATGACTCAATGGGTTGAGCGCTTGTCTTACAGCCCTGGGGTCTGATGGATCATATCCTAGCCCTGGCCCATGCAGACCCATATGCTGAACTGGGGTGTGCCCCAGTTTGGTTCTCACCAGTGAGCTTCCCACGTGGGAGGCCCCTGGTTTGGCTCCTGCCCTGAACATGCTTCCCATGCCTCCTGTGTGGGAGGCCCCCATCCTGGTTTTTGCCTTGTGTAGCCCCCTCCCACCTGTGTAATGAAACTATACTGAAAACTTATGCTGTCAACTATGGAGACTGCTCTAGGTTCTCCCCTTTCTCTCTGGCTCTCTCTGTCAAACAATGAAAATAAATCTTCTTTAAAAATTAGCACAGATCCTTCTCAAAGTATTCTGAAAAATTTAAGAGGAAGAAAAGCTCCCAAGCTCATTTTATGAGGTCACCCCTGACTCCAAAACCACTGACATTACAAAAAAAAATAAATTGTAGTTCTATGTTCCTAATAAATGTAAATGCAAAAATTCTCAACAAATATCTGACTGAATTCAGCAGTACATTAAAAATATTATATATCACGATCAAATAGAATACAGGTTTGGTTTGATATTTGCAAATCAATTGTGTGATACACCACAAAAACAAGATAGAAGAGAAAAATCATATGATCATGCCAATAGATGCAGAAAAGCATTTGACAAAATCCAGCATTCACTTATGATAAAAATTCACAACAATGTGAGAATAGAGGGAACATATCTTAACATAATAAAGGCCATTACAACAAACACACGGCTAACATCATATACAATGGGGAAAAGTTGAAAGTGTTCTTTTTAAGAGCAGGAATGAGGCAAGCATGCCTATGTTCAACATATGAGGTCTGACAAATAAGTTCTCAAACTCACCACTGTGTGTTATGTTGGCAGCACTGTACAAATCATTTATAAGGTTTCATAACCTAGGTATATCAGTGTCTCACAGCTGTGTTCGTGTCAACGTGTAATGGTCTTTCTCAGGGGTGTCAAACTCAATTAAAACTCGGGCCATTTGGTGCAACAGGCAAGATTCACATGGGCCACATCACATTTACAAACGTCACCTCAACGCGTTTATACACGCCCACAGGCCCCCAGGAAAGGCACTGGGCCACGTGTATACTTGTCTTCAGTAGTTAAAGGGTTAACGAGGGGATTGTGTGTACGGTATTGCCTCGATCTCCCCTAAGCACTATTTTCTTCATAACATTTTTTTCTGTTTTCATTTTATTTCAGAGCATCGTGGGCCACAAAAAATTACCTCGGGGGGCTGCATGCGGCCCGTGGGCTGCCAGTTTGACACCCCTGGTTTATGGGAACAGGATACATTAATTTAAAAATAAAAGCAGTTGTAAATAATATAAATTGAAATCAGTAAATCCAGATCTGATCATCCAAGCTTGTCTAACCTGCAGCCAATGGGCTACTTTGAATGTGGCCTGATACCAATTCGTAACCTTCTTAAAACTACAGAAATTATGCACAAAACTTTTTTTACTTTATTTTATTTTTTTTTTTAGCTCATCAGCTATTGGTAGTGTTAGTGTATCTTATGTGTGGCTCAAGACAGTTGTTCTTATTCCACTGTGGCCCAATGAAGCCAAAAGTTTGGACACTCCTGATTAATCTAAATAGAATTGTAATAAATGAATTATATTACATTTTCATAATAATATCACACAGCAGTTGAAATGAATAAGGTATATCTACCTATAACTATGCAGATAAATATCAGAGACACAACTTTAGGTGAACAAATAAAATTGCAACATAATAGCATGAATGTAAATTTAAAAAGAAAAATGTAATATTATTTATAGATAGCATATATATGAGTAAAATATGAAAACATGGGATGAGAAAGACAAACCAATGTCTTCCTTGTGGGCCCTCTGAAGAACAAGGGAGGGGAGTTCGGAAAAGATATAGGGCTTCAATTATATTGGCAAAATTTAATTTATTTAAACAATAGAGAAAAATCTGTAGTAAATATGGCAAAACTGACTGTAGACAAGGATAGAGTGTATGTGAGTTTTGGTTGTATTATTCTCTTAGTTTGAGAGTGTATTTGAAATACAGTATTTGGGAAGAAAATCCCATCTCTGGACCAAGGGTCTTATTGCCTTCTGTGATGAGGGCAGGAGGTTTGTAGAAATGGATGGCTGTGTAAACACAAGGTCACGTTCAGTGTTACGTGACAGTAATATGTGCAGGCCCTCAAAGGGACAGTAGTCACCTAAAGGAGCAGGTAGGGCTTCACATACCATGAACTCTGTGTCTAGTTCCTGGAAATGGAAGGTCCCCTATGAAGTGCTGTAGCTTTCAATCTGGGGCCACTAGGCTGAAGCATCATTTGTTCCATAAATGATTATAGTGTATATATTCAAATCATATGTGTGCTTTCATTATACACAAAAGGGAGGTATGCCAAAAGGATACCGTGGGATGCCAACCTTGAGCCAGTACAGAGAAGGTGACAGAAGCCAGATAAAACACAATTGCTCTGTTAACTAGTGTATTCATTTCCTTTCTTTATATTGTCTAGCTTCACTGAACTAATTTGATCTGTAACCCAGGCATCTGCTAGTCATTTCAAGGGACTGCCAGTCTAAGGAAGATTAGAATAAAAATGGCCACTTAAAGTTGAAAGCTGTTGTGATGGCCATATATAAATGAGAAATTTCTTAGAACCCCAAAATGTTAGCGTTAGGATTCAGAGTTCAATTCGTGGGTTCTTCTCACCTTTCAGGTGAGAAAATCAAGGCCCCAGAGGGGTTTTGTGAATTACCAGGCATCAAAAGTGGCGGAACAAGACCTGAGACCCAAATGATTTAATTACGAGATGAGTGACCGGCATGCTACTGCAAGAAATCATTCCATTACAAAACTTCAAGCAAGATTGTTTGGAATTCTCTCTCTCTCTCTCTCTGATTCAATAAAGGAAGAAGGGAGGGAGGGAGGGAGGGAAGGAGGGAGGAAGGAAGGAAGGAAGGAAGGAAGGAAGGAAGGAAAGAAAGAAAGAAAGAAGGAAAGAAAGAAGAAACTGAAATTGCTGAAGACAACTAGCTCTTCAATTATGATACACTGTGAGCTGCTTTTACCCTTCACTTATCTCTGAAGTTGGATTGCCCAGTACCTCAGAATGCTCCCTGACAGGTCCCTGTGATTTGTATCAGCTCACAAAATTAAAGGAAAAAAAAAAAAAAAAAAAAAAGTGCAGACTTGCAGCTCTAATTTGCCAGAATCCTTAAGATCTCTTTTATCATACACGGCTGCCTGGATGGAAAGCAGCATTCTCTTTAGTGGCAATCTGCTCTAATCATTTTTTATTCAGGTGGCAGACAGGGTTCAGGCAAAACATGAAAGAGAGTGATTGGAGCACAGTGTCTTCAGATGGCTTAAACGGCATCGTTCAGAAAATTTTGATACTTTTTTATTTTGCCACATTTAAAGAGGTTTCTTTTTATGGCTCAGGAGACCAAACCACTGCACAGGATATAAATAAGGTACATCAGAAAAAAAGCATGGCATGTGGAGTCTGAAGTCACTCCCTTCTAGATGTGGGTGACCTTGGCTTTCTAAATCACTCTGTGTCCTTATTTTCTCATATATGAAATAGGGAATAAAAAATATAGTCATCACCAGATTACTGTGAAGAAGAAATGAGCTTTGAGAATTATACATAAAAGTGCTTTATGTAGTTTAAAATGTTACACAATGTTAATACCCTATATCTATTTTCTATGTGAATTCTTTAAACTTGCCACCTTATCTACTAGAAATCAACATGTTAAAAAAACAACAAATGATGTACTAAATATATCCCAGTAAATATATAACTGCTCATGTCCTGAGTTATTAAAAAAAATTCAGATTCTGTTTTGATTTTTTCTTAATAGTATTGTGTTGTGCTATTCTGAAATATAGGTATAAGGATAAACTGTGTAATAGGCAATGGTCTTATTTACTACAGGTTTCTGGAGAGAAGGAAGAAATTGCATTTTTACTGCAAAACTATAGCAATGTATTCTACTTTATGAGGAAAAAAATCAATGAGAAACAAAGATAACAATTGAGGCCACCAGAAGGAAATTTAAAATGGTAGTTGGTGTGGGAGTCTGTGGGTTTAGAGAAAATTCCCATCTTTGTTGGTGATGTAGATCTGGGACCCCCAAGACAAGCTCCATGTGACAGCATAACTCCTTCTATCAGTCAGTTGTCTTTTCTTGTTGTTTGGTTTGACTTGCAAATGTTGGGGTGGGCTGTAAAGAGTGAGTTACCTCCACTTATATGTGGAATCTAAAGGACACAATAAACAAACAAACAAAACAGAAACAGACCCATAGATGAACATTTTGATGCTCGCAAGATAGGAAAGCGGTTAGAGGGGAAGAGATGAACAAGGACAAATTCAGTTACAAAATAGTCACAGGGATGTAAAGTACAGCATGGGGGTATATAGTCAATAATATTGTAATAACACTGTATGCTGTAAAATGGGTACCAGAATTATCAGGGTGATGACTTTTTAAATTATATAAATTTCTCATCACATACTTGAAGCTAATATAATATTGTATGCCAAATGTAAATAAAAAAAATTTCCACTGGCACTGGCACCTATAGTTGCGCACATTGGTTAACTCAAAGATGCCTAGTCTGGGATGTCAGGATAGCTCAGCAGGTTGAGCACTTGCCTTGCAACAGTGAGGTCCGGGGATTGAATCCTGGCCCCAGTCTGTACAAATCCATATGCTGAACTGCGGCACAACTGGTAACCACGGAAATGGCACAGCTGTGAAGTTTCTACCTTCCCATGCAGGAGGCCCCCAGTGTGGCTCCCACCCTGCACAGCCCCACATCCACCTGTGTGGAATGAAACTATGTCACAACTAATGATGTAAACTATGGAAACCAATCTGAACCCTCTTCCATCCTCTCTCTTTCTCTCTCTCTCTCTCTCTCTCTCTCTCTCTCTCTCTCTCTCTCTCTTTCTCTCTCTCTCTGTGTGTCTCGATTTCTCTTACTTTCTCTTGAACACTAAAATAAAAATCTTAAAAACAAAAAGAAAGGTTCCTGACCTGGTCACCAGGGAATTTCAATGTATTTTAATTTCTTTGGAATATTTTGTGTGCCCCTCACCAAGGGTAAAATGCCCATGATGGAAATCAAAATAGGACATTCTCTCATGCCCTTAAAGAAGTAGTGTCCCAGATCGGAGATAATGGTTCCGAATACTGCTGGGTTAATATTGCTTTCCCGTAGGGACTTAAGAAGCAACCAACCGTCAGTCCAACTTGACCTCCAAATATCTTACTATTTCCATTTCTCCTAATGCCTAAAATTCCCATGGGTTCATTGATAATTGTTTATAGTTTAAAACTTTGAACTAGGCAAGTGCTAATACTAACTCTAGAGAAGTAATACTCATCCCTGTATGATATAGGGGTTTTCTCTGAAAAGTCTTCTTAATTTTATCTGTACATTTTAAGGGCTGAGGGCATTAGACCCTTTGGAAATGATGTATCATTTGGGTCACAAGGACTGTTTGTTTGCCCTTCCTTTCTCCATTGGGTAAAGGACAGGGAATGGAAGGCAGGATATAGATCAATGAGCAGCCATCCAATGCAGACATCAAGTAAGGAGCACTAAGTAGCTGGAGAATATCACAAAGGCTCTGAGGCCACTATAGTGGACTGGGACAGGTTATGGAAGAGATAAAGCTAAGCTCTGCTTGTTTCCCGATTCTGTCCTCAGCTGACCACAGAGCAGGCTATACTTGAAAGTGAATTCAAGCCACGACAAAGTCCCAGCCACTTAAGCCCATCACCTGATCTAAGGAACATACTGAGGTGGTTATATTATAGCTTTGTTACTCAAAGTGTTCGCCCGCAGGAGTCTCCAAACTATGGCCCATGAGGCCCTCTCATCCGGCCGTGGAGACCATTTTATCTGAATAAAATAATATTAAATAAATACTTAAAAACAACATCTATGTTTTGATTCTTTTTTATTTGGACCTCGAGTGTGTAGTCGGACCCCAAACTACTGTTTGATAGTAAATGTGGCCCGCGGGCTGAAAAGCTTGGAGACCCCTGCACCTAGACCAATGATATTATCATACCCAGGAGCTTCTTAGAAATGCAGAGTCTCAGACACACTAGACCTACTGAGTTGTAACCTATGTTTCAATACGGTCTCATATGATTCTTATGTTCTTTAAGTTTTGAAAGGGGATGAGCTAGCAGATGTAATAACAACGGGAACAGACTATAGGGTTTTCTGTAATTCTCCTCACACTACTCAAGACAAGATGAAACTGAGCACTCCTTAACAGCTTCCCCATACCAGTATCCTCTAATTGGGCAATCCTGAAGCCTTCCCTTTGTTCCCCACTCCCCTACCTGCAATAAAACGTAAGGAGGATCCCAATATATTTCCAATAGATGGAGATGTTATGATTGTAAATAAACTTAAAAAAAAACAACTTAAAATCTGGGCCCTGAAGTTCTCTCTCTCTCTCACTTTAAGTATTGGGCTACCAAGTAAAATAGAGCTGAGCAGCAATTCAGGGTGATTTGCATCAGATCTGCTAAATCTCTTAAGAATGATCTTGGACTTTACTCTAGGTGAATTCTAACCATGCCATGTGGCTTAACTCTTTGTCAGCTGTTTAAAGGGGGTCATCTTGTAAGTGATCACAGCTCAGAGGAAAGCAGAGAGGCTACTAGCCACAGGTTTTAAAAGTAGAATAGTTTGCTTAATTGACAACATTTATAAGAAGTCTAATTTTCCCCATTTGTGTTTAACTATTAATTAGTTCATACATTTAAATGTCTTTTTTTTTTTTTGGCTAGGTACCATGCTAACTTACAAAGAATAGTGCTTAAGACTTAATCCTTATCTTCAAAGTGCTTAAGGTATATTTAAAGAGACGATAAAAGAGAAGGAACCAAAAGTGAAAGTATGTGAATATTTAGTTTTTGTTCCTTTCCCCTGTACTCCATGTTCCAAAATGATAATTCTTACTTGCTAGTCATCTTCACATCTCTAAGGAAAGCAAAAGAGATCCAAAGAATATAGAGAAGCTAGGTTGATCATAATAAAAATCTGTGTTATAAATGAGGGAATAAGAAAAAAATAAAATAAAGATAAATAACCATGTGGGCTAGTTTTGGAAGAGAGCTTTGAGAAAGAGAGATATGGCAATGGAATTAACTTGGTTTTGTGTTTGTTCCTATTGTTTTAAGCATCTCTCAGGTATAAGAAAAATATTGAAAGTGAGAGATATATCTAAAGAAAATATTTTAACAGTTTTTTTACTTTGAATACACCCATGGGTACCCTGGTATTTTTGCAAGAAAGCATTCATTGCTTTCAATGCTTATCTTTGAAAATATAATGCTCTTCAGGGACTGGGCCATATGGATCCCTGGTTATATTCCAGTTATATAGGTAAATGAGCATTTGTAACTGGAGAAATAAGTGCTTTCATAGAGATATAAAGTGCTATAGTGTAAGATAGGAAAGGCATCTAGTGGATCAGAGAAGAATTCTCAGAGGAATACTCTCTCAGCTGAGATCTGAAGCATGAGACAAACTTATACATGAGCATGGGTGGGGGTCAGGCAATAGAGTCAGATGAACAGTAGAGAATGCAAAAACTAGCCATTCTTCATAATGGCAGGAATAGAATGTGTATGAGAATAAAGGGAAACATAACCTTGGGAGTGGCGTTTTCTTTTGATCATTTCCTCAATGAGATTGTGATTTAACTAAAAGATTAGTCTTCTACCTAATCCATGTTTTTTATCTGTGGGGCCCAGGGTTATATTGTCCATGGAGAAGGCTCAGCAAATAATCAAACAAATTCACCAATTAGTTATCATATATTATATCTATGATGTGACAGAACCTACACATATATTACCTTCAATCCTTATAATAACTCCAAAAGGTAAGGCTTATTTGTCCTAGTTAAGGGTAAATAAATCAAGGCTCAAGGAGTCCATTAGTTTGCACAAAATTATATATCAATGCAGACAGCAGCTGCACTGTGTTTTCACTATACCAAATAGGTTTTAACTGCTATAAAAACATATAGTCTATAAAAATACAGGGTTCAGTACAAATGCTAGCCCTTTCCCCCAACCCCACAACCACTTCTTTCTCACACTTGCTCAGTCTTCTGTATCTTTTGCTAACTTCTAACATCATTTAATGAGAGTAAGTACAGAGAGATCCAAGATGGCGGCATGAGAGGAGCACGCCGATAACTGCCTGGGAAGGGCCTTGTGACCAGAGGGGAATCCACAGGGGAAACCCTGAGAAGAGACCTCAACTAAGAGAACCACACAACACGGAACAACACACAAAGGTTAGAGAAAAAAGGGGAGAGCGGGAGAGGAAAAGGGAAGCAGCGGTTCAGGGACAGAGACTCGGAGCGCAGCCCGGGGCTGGCAAAAACCAAGGGGGATTGGGGGACTACGGTCACAGTGGAGCTGGATCGAGGGCGGGCTGGAAGCCGAGACCTAGGGAGCGTGGAAGCCCCACAAGACTGTGGACAATTTAACATCCGAACTCAAGGGACAGCACGCAGTGCCCTAATCAGATCACAGAGCCTAAAGTGGAGCAGGGACTGTGGAGCAGGGCGGCTGCACTTCCCGG
>PVKE010005095.1:0-60830 GCA_004027555.1 Craseonycteris thonglongyai | reverse complement strand
AAACAGCCAACAGATACATGAAAAAATGCTCCACTTCACTAGCAGTTAGGGAGATGCAAATAGAAACCACAATGAGATACCATCTTACACCTGTTAGAATGGCTATAATCAACAAGACAAGGGATAACAAGTGCTGGAGAGGCTGTGGACAAAAAGGAACCCTCATACACTGCTGGTGGGAATGTAAACTGGTACAACCGCTATGGAAGGCAGTGTGGAGATGCCTCAAGAAACTAGGAATGGAATAGCCATGTGACCCAGCCATCCCTCTCCTGGGTATCTACCCAAAAAACCTGAAAACCTTAATCCGCAAAGATACATGTACCTCAATATTCATCGCAGCACTGTTTACGGTGGCCAAGTTGTGAAATCAACCAAAGTGTCCTCTGATAGATGACTGGATAAAGAAGTTGTGGTACATTTACACAATGGAATACTACTCAGCAATAAGAAGAGATGAAATATAGCAATTTGTGACATGGACAGACCTTGCAAACATCTTATAAAGTGAAGTAAGTCAGAATAGAAGAATCAAGAAACATGACCTCACTTATAGGTGGAATATAAAACTGAAAGGAACAAGGAAACAAAGACTCGTGGACACAGTCAATAGTTTAGTAGTTACCTGAGGTGGGGGGAGGGAGGGAGAGATGGGTGGGGGTGAGTAGGGAAGGGGAGTCAAACACATGGTGATGGAAAGTGAGCTGATTCTGGGTGGTGAGTACATAATGCGATGTATAGACAATTGTAATGTAGAATTGTACACCTGGAAACAATGTAACTGTATCAATTAATGTCACCCCAATAAATTTAACAAATAAATAAATAAATAAAACTTGTACCCGTATATGTGTTTATGGGTATATGTATAACTGTATAATTTTTATAAGCATATATAAATATATGGAAAGATTTTAAGTTATCAAAATGAGTTAGTGTAGAGCTTCAATAGGGAAACAAAGAAAACAAAACCTATGCCTCTCTCTCTCTTACACACACACATATACACAAACACACATGCACACTCACACACACATCTTGCCCTGACGAATGATGAATAGTGAAAGGTCAAGTTTTAGGGACTCTCTGCTCTCCTCCAGTCCACACTTCGAACTCACACCTGCTGGAAGAAAAGATCTGCCATTCCGCCCGCTGCTGTTTTCAGCAAACGTCTCCCACTGCCTGCAAAGTGTTTCTGTTAGTGAGATGCTAGGTATTCTCTCCTCTCTCAGAAAGCCATCAGAATAGCCCCCAGTCATGACAGCCAAGCTGCACTCAAACTCAACTCTTCTTCAAATCACTGATAGGCCCTTGTTGCTACCACCGTCATCATCACCAAGAGAAATAAAGGCTGACACCATAAAGAAAGGGGAGTCAGGAGCCTCCTCTGCATCCTTTGGGGGGGCTCCCCGGGGCCCCATTCTAGATTGGCTCAGTCCTATGGGTAGCTGTCTCTAAAGGACATGGTGGGGGGTATGACCAGAGGTCAGTAGGTGCACAGGGAAATGGTCATCTCATGCCCCATTCCAGGCTGGAGTTGATATTTCCTGGACCCTGTGTTACAACCTCCTCATCAGAGAAACGCTTATTTCCAGGGCGTGAAAATTCACCCCGCTCACGACAACACAGTCTATTCTCTGGAAACTGTACTTTTTGAAAAAAGTAAGTTCCTTTTTTACATGGTGCTGAATTTTCACCCCATGAAAATTTCTTCTCTCTGGTCTCTGTTCTACTTCCTGAAGCCACAGTGAACAAGTGTATTTCCTCTCTCACATGAAGACAGTGATAATGTCCCCATGGCTTTTCTCTTATCTTGACAAAACATCCCTGGTTGCTATTGACTGGTGCTGACCATACATCTCAGGAATTTCCTGATGGCAGATCAAGTTGTTATTCCTCCAGCGAAATATGGGGATTCTGATAGGATTCAAGCAAAGACCCACATGTGCAAGCCCCCCACAGGAACGAATCTGCACCATCTCTCAGAAGAAATCTGAAGAAGAGACGGCGCAGGATGAGGAGACGAAGGCAGTGACAATGGCCCTTGCAATGTCTCCAAGAGCCCTCCTCTGAAGAAGGTGGACGAAGCCCACCACTGGTGTCCCAACACAAATGACCACCACCCAGCTTCCACACTCAGCTACAGTTGCATTTCACTGAGTCTGTCTGACCGTGACGTACCCACGAAGCCTGTACAGATTAAACCAGACGTGAACATGGCAGGAGGAAAGGAGATGCACTTAAGCTGTGTGTCCCTGAGAAGGCAAATGAGCATCTTGGCTCGATTTTAGTCACCTCCCAGGGGGCTGTGGGCTGTGGTGGGGGTAGTGAGCAGGCCAGACTTCACTGGTGTGCTGTGGGGGCCTGGCCCCCAGGGAACACTCTGGGGACTACAATGGAAGACATGAACCAATTCAGAATTAGGGAAACCTAATAGCTTTCAAGGATAAAGACAACAGTGGGTCCAAAATGTTTTTGAATTTCCAAAACAATGGAGTCAGTATGCTTCGAAAATGGAGTTTCTTGGAGGAATCTTAGTCGAGTTCTGAGAGCTCTGTGTTCATTGAGGCTCTGTTGGCTATTAACTGAGCAACACTGGGTGGGTCACTTCCCTGCTTCAACCTCTGTTTTACCTTTGATAAAATGGAGATAGCATTTATATAATAAAACAGAAATAAAGATCCATTAAGGGAAATGACTATGTCCACAATGGATTGCTATATGACTATATTATTCCTGCTGAGGATGGGCAATTAAAGATATCCAGTAAAAGACCTGGTAGCTAGTAACTAGCATGAGATTATGATGACTGGGTGATAACATTGCGCCACCTTTCCCAACAAGATGAAAAGAACACAAAGGAAGTGAGAATTTAAGGTGATTACGAGTGTAAATAAGTTCCCAGCCCAGGCCCAGTGCACAGAGGAGGAGCCTGCCCCTGGGAGGTGGCTCTAAGGACATTCCACAACCATCAGCTGGATGCTCCCAAAGGAGAGGAGGCCTAACCCGGCCTTTTCATCCTGGCTCCCCAGAACAATGCTGAGTCTCCTGAATGCCTCTTTTGTTCCAGGCGGCACACATACACACAATCACAAACATTTTTTAACTACCCTGTGCTTTTCTAGCTGTTTGTTCTTTTCTCAAAGGTCCTAAGATCACAGAAAGGCTTCCAAGAACAATAGCTGGTGAACCTGCTTGGAGCAGTTGAAACAACAAGGCTGAGTGAGGGGTTTCTGGCTGAAAGAGGGAAGGCAGGCAGAAAGGTCAGGGGCTGCGGCCATGGGGTGCAGGCTCTGGCCCTGAGCTCCCCTGGGGCGGGAAGTTCCCACTGGGCCTGCAGGAGTCCTGCAGGGTGACTGGGGCACTTGCTGCATTTCTTCAGGATCAGATTCCAGGCAAAACTCACGTGCTCGCATGCTCTCTCATTTCTCTCTGGAAAGGAATAGCTTCCATTTCTATCCTGGATTCTAAGGCCCACATCAAAGCCAGAGGGAGGGCATGCTCAGCTCATAGCAGGGCAGTGCCAAGGCATCCAGCAACGGGCCCCGGCCCTCCCACGCGGATGCAGCGGCTATCCCGTCCTGCCGGGGTGTCCTTACCCCCAGTGACACTGCTGCCCCTCTGCTGCGCAGATGCCCCCGCTCGGCCACAGAGAGGAAAAGCGTGGAAAAGCACCTCAGGTTGTACGGGGACTCCTGGTCCCACCACTTCCTGACTTTGAGGCTGACAATCTGTGCCTGACTTCCTTCATCGGAAAAATGGGGGAGGCACTGATGACGTTATACAGTTGCCACAAGGATTAAATAACACTCCATATAAAGTGCTTGGCACAGTGCCTGCCACAGGAGGCACCCCAATACCCGGGGCCTCAGCAGCCTCGCCTCTTCTCTAGCTCCCAGGCAGGGATGTGTGTTGTGGGTTGGCAGGGGGCCGAGGTTGAAGCCGGGTGGCTCATGAGCTATGTGTCTGGGCTGCCGCTGCCTCCTCCTTGAGCCCCTTCCTTTGTGGTCCAAACACGTGGCAACTGTGGCATCGTCACCTGAGCTAACAGCCTACCCTAGAGACACTGCACCGGACGGTTCACGAGCTACATGGGGGCCTTGGAGTCACCCAGGGGAGTCTAGGCTGCCAAACCAGCCAAGAGACCGGTCTTTCCACCTGAGGATGTGGTCAAACTTCCACCCAGGCCTGCCTGAGCCCTGTCTGGGCATCTCCGTAGGCCTTCTGGGCAGAAATATGGCCAACCACTGCCTCAGCTTGAAAGTTAAACAAAAACAAAGGTTAGGAGAGAAGGGGCTCCCTCTCGTGCAGAGAGTCTGGGTCTCTGACCAGAATGGATGGAGAGTGGCAGCTGGGAGCTCGAACTCACCCCCATCTCTGCCCCTGTCCTTCAGGGACCGCTGTAGAGCACAGGTCCTCTGCACAACAGCCCCTGAAGGCTCTTGACTGCCTGGCCCAATGACCTAGTTCCACCTTATCTGTCTCCACACTTCACTGTAAAAGCCTCATTGGCTACACCAGAGTGCACTCTGCTCCCTAAACGTACTCTGCACTTTCTAACCATTGGGTTTGGGGATATGAGACACTCTTGTCCTCTACAGGAGAAGGACCCCCACAGTCGAAAGGCTGAAGGCCCACAGAGGAGACTGCAGGAAAAACTTGGAAGGGGCGTCGGGCAGCCTACACCTCCTTCCAGCTCTGCCATCAGCGGCCCCTGCAACCGTGGGCAAAATCTACCCGCTCTG
This sequence comes from Craseonycteris thonglongyai, assembly GCA_004027555.1. Taxonomy (NCBI): domain Eukaryota; kingdom Metazoa; phylum Chordata; class Mammalia; order Chiroptera; family Craseonycteridae; genus Craseonycteris; species Craseonycteris thonglongyai. The sequence continues at coordinate 56,085 of PVKE010005095.1, read as the reverse complement.
CAGGCCTGACACCCTCACCTAATCATACATAGTGGGTGCTGGGCCGATCGCCTCTCAAGCCACGGCTAGCACTGAGGTGCCACAAGAAACTCCCCAGGCAGATGGGGGAGGTCATCTCTGATCACCCCCATCGCTTCTCCCCGGCCTCCAGGGGAAGGTGGAAAGACCAGCTCAGTGTCTAGCCAGAAAGTGCCTGTGCCTGACACCCCACCGCCAGTCCCCGCAGAGCCTACAAGAGGATGCGACAGTCTGACTCCCAGGCCCCAGTTCCCCTGCGCACCCAGGCTCACTCCATAGCAAGGGGTGAGGGGACTAGAAGACGTGACAGCCAGCACTCATCAGCACAAATTGGTAGGGAAGCTGAGAGGAGAAAAGAGTCCCCAGCTCCTTTACTTTCACATTATTGATGGCACATAAACGCACTTCATAACCACACCAGCATGACAGCTGTGCTACCCTTGGCCTCACAGCGCCTGAGAAGGAAAAGAGCACCTAGTGTCCTGCCACACAGGCCCGGGACAGCATGCAGCACTGTAAGGACGCTGGGCTCCCTGTGCTCAGAGCAGGGTGCTACAGGGTGGAGGAGACGCGGGACTGTGAGCCAGGAGGTCTGGGTGCCCACCTGGCTCTGCAACAAACCAGCTGGGTGACCTTAAGAGAGTCACTTTTCTCTGGCCCCGTCTTCCTATACTGAAAAATGAAGGGGCTGGACGAGATGATTTCCAAGTTCCCGCTCAGCTGTGCCATTCTATAATTCTACTAAATGGGAATGCGACTCAGACAAATCAGCTAGAACTAATTCAACCCATGTTTTTAGGTAACTCGAACTTGCAGGAAGTAAAAAGGATCTATTTAATTCTTTTCTGAGTGGCTGGAGATACTGCAGATAGAGGAAGGAGTGGAGGGGGCCCATCCACCCTTCACAGGGAACAAGCCCCGCCCCCAGCACAAGGGGCTTGCCTGAAGCCTACCACGGGCATCCCCTCCCCAGACCCTCCCGGCCAGCAAGCCTACCCCCTCCCAGCTGGATGATAAATTAGAGTGGGATGAACCCGTGTCAATCTTCCCTCTTCTGACTGATGGGGCTTTGGGGATTCAAGGCGCGCACAGAGGCAGTGCTACCTGTGAGTCATTAACATCTGTGACATAACAGAGAACTCTCCACGGAACATCTCTGGAGGCCAAAGATGAGTGAGTCCCGAGGGCTGCAAGGCCCCAGTCTGAAGAAGCTGGTTGGCTGAATTATTGATGGGACTCCGAATACTGCTCAAGTTTCCCATGACAGACGGTTTTGTGAGCTGATGGCTCTGAGGCCAATTAAGAAAGCTTGTGGCTTCTGAGGCAGAGCCACCAACTGTGAGTGTCGTAAATAAAATGTCTCTGGAACCTGCTGCAGGAAATTCTGTCAGCCGTCTCCTTGGACACAGACAGACACAGTGATGGAGAAAGAAGGGGTGCTTGACACTACAGGGGCTGAGGCCACTGCCCCACCCACCTTCTGTCCCCCAGCACAGAGCATCGCAGAGCCTTATTTACAGAGTGCTAGAGCAGACAGGGCCACCGAGGGTCTCCAGCCCAGCAGCCTCTGTGGAGTCCAGAGCCCTGGGAAAATAGGAGCCATGTGAAAAAAAGGGATCCAGGTCCAGAAGTCTGAAAAAGGCTACGTTCCACAAAGTTAGACCACAGGGTGGACTTTGGGACTCCTCGGGGCCTTTAGTGTGATGCATGACTCTAGAAGAGGCCAACAAAAAATACTGATTTCTATAAAATATTCGGTGTCCCAAACTTATTTGATCACAAAATCCTTTTCTCTGTGACATGTTCTGGGACTGGTATTCCAGGGCACTCACCTTGAGAAGTGTGGCCTTGGACCACGGTCCTCATTTCATAGCCCATGTGAGCCAGGGCGCAGGTAGAGTCCCTCACGCTAAACAGTCCTGGTCCAGGGGCTGGGCAGCTGCTTCAGGGCAGATGCCAAGGCTTTATCACAGGAACAGAGGAGCTAGCAGGGGACTGACTACTTCTGGGAAGATTCGGGTCTGAATCCAAGCTCGAGGACCCCTAGAGAGAAACGGTTTGCAGCCACAGCATGAGAGCGCTCTGGGCTCTTCTGGCTTGGCACAGAATAACACCTTTTCTTCCTGATACTAATTTGCTTCGTGTTTCTGCATCTCTCTTGCTAGACTGTGGCCTCCATGGGGCAGGGACCATGTCTGTTTTGTTCATGAATACATCCCCAGCTTCTGGCAAGCAGAGAGCTCTCAGTAAATACTATCTGCTGACTGATATTTGACTACCCGTATTTTCCGGCGTATAAGACGACCGGGAGTATAAGACGACCCCCTAATTTTACAGTTAAAACATAGGTTTAGGCCTATATTCGCTGTATACGACTACAGCCTCGGAAGTGGGGGGTAGTCTTATACAGCGAATATAGGCCTAAACCTATGTTTTAACTGTAAAATTAGGGGGTCGTCTTATACGCCGGAAAATACGGTAATGAGCTCATGCCTTAATATCTACTTCCTTAATATCTAGAACCCAAGACACCTTGAACACAGGCCCTCTTGCTTTCCGATGCAAGAGCCCAGTGGAGACATGGACACAAGCCTCAGCATCGTGACCCTGCCCGTGTGGCTTGGGGATGCGGTCGGCCAGGCTCCAGTGCTCAAGTCTCCCCCGAGAGCCGACAGAGCACAGGAAGGGGCTGGCTCCAGAAAGGCTGAGTCCGAGCCAGCCCTGGAGCCATTTTTCATGGGTGCGGGCACATCTGTATTTCTATTAATGCTGCAGGGTAAGCAACCCCGGGTTATGTGATGTTACAGAGAAGAAAACAGACATAGCAGGAATAAATGACATCCCGACTTCTTTTAAGCCAACCCAGGATGCACTCATTTATTATACATATACTAAGCAGTTACGCACAAGGAAAAAGAGAAATGAAAAGGCTTGATACTCACCCCCAAGCAGCTGATAGCCTAGAAGGAGGGAAAAAAGGGGTGTGGAAATGACCACATAAGAAAGACAACGTGATATCAGAGATACGCAGATAGACAGAGACCCCCAAGAACAGGACAAGAAGCCCGACTTTGACAGAAAGCTGCATGATATTAAATCTGGGGCCTGAAAATGACGCTTCTCACCTGCATTCCTCTCAAACCTTTGACCAGAACAGTCCGCAAAAGGTAAGAGACAGGGTGAGGGTGGAGAAAGCCTGGGGTCCGGGTTCCTTTCATTCCCCTCTCCTTCCTTTGGGGAACTCAGAAGCCAGCTACCCGCCCAGGGCAGCCCTCCTTAGGAGGTGCCATGAAACTGTAGGGCCCTAACCAGTCTGTCCATAGGAGGGGTGTGGGAAGGAGCAGCCCAGCTGGGGGTGGGGGGCAATGGGGAACGGCCAGGGTGAACAGCAGAGGGCTGGGACAGTATCGCCTCACCCCCTGCTATGTGATTCAAAACTCTTGGTGCAGGGGGCGATCCCCAAACCAGACTTTAAGCACAGTCAGTCCCCTGGTCGTACCTGAGAGCACCCAGGCTACCACATAATTTACAAATGATCCCAACCAAATGAGGAGACCATCTGATTTTCAACTGAAATCTTGCTGGAAGTAAGCTGAAATGTCCACAATCACGATCGGAGGCCAGGACAGGGGTAGGACTGAAGGGCCTGGACAATGCTGACCTGCTGGCGGTGGCTGAGCCCAGGCATAAGGACACACCCAGCAGTCCCAGGGCTGCACTCTTTCCATAAGCACCAGGAGCCCTCCCAGACAACAGCACGCATGAACAGGGAAAGTGAGGGCGGAGGCAGTTCTGGTTGCTTCCTCTTGCTTTGAAGGCTGTCTGGAGATGAAAATGAAATATGGGGGCTGTTCTTCCTTGAGGGTTTAATACCATCGCTGGGCCCCCCTGGCCTTTAAGATGCACTTGTCCTCTGAGTGCCCTGAATGGGAGACCTGGGGGAAACCGTCTGCTCAGAATGGGGCCTGAGAATGGCAGGGCCAGGAGGCAAGGCGTACTGTGAAACTGGTTTTCAAGAACTGCGTACACTTTCTTGGCCAAGGTAGCCACTGGGCTGGACAAAAATTAGGACCCTTTTTACAACGTCTTCTAAGGAGAGGGGCTTCCCAAATCCCATCCAGCTCAGAGATCATGGGAGCATTGAATTCACCGTTTTCTAGTGTTAGGTTTCTGCCTGTACCCTGACCAAAGTACTAAGGGATGTGGGATGACAGGGAGCCTGGGACAAGAGCTTGGGTGCAGACAGTCTGTGAGGAGACCCTAGAAAGCAGAAGGGAGAGACAGAAAAAGGAGGAAAGGCAACACAAGAGTGTGTTGCCTTTGGTCCAGCCCTTTGGACCCTAGAGAAGTATCCAGATGCTCCCCAGAACTGCCCTCCAAACAGGCCTAAGGTTGGAACACTCACCCCAGTTTCCACGCTCCAGGGTGGAGGGCTGCCTGGGAGCACTCACACCCACTCCCACTTCTGGGCTGTGTACGAGTGGATGCCCCAGTGGGAAGAGGACTCTGGGGGTGAGTCTGGGCTCTCACAAGACTGTTCCCGCAGCTACAGGTGAAATGAAAGCTGGCCAAGGGCAGTGGCCAAGGGCACCGCAGGCGTCTGCTACAACATGGATCACTTATTCCACCGTGTACATTTTTCCTTTGATCTTCAAGAAGCTAAAGGCTAAACTAAATACCTTACTTTTTACTTTTTCTTTCCTCGTGTTGTTGTGACCATTTTTTCTTTTTAATTTTAACATGACCTATAGCTCCTTTATTAGATGCTACCTTAAAATCTTTGCAAGTAGATGAGGCCTAAGGTATTAATAATAAAAATATGTGAGTCAGAACTATGCTTCAAGCCATTTTTAGGCAAGGTCATGATATCCTTTGAGATCACTGAAAAAGAGACCAGGGAGCATCACAAAACCATGTCCAGGAGTTACTGCTCTATAGTCACAAATGAAAAAATGTCAGCAGTGACAGATGGCACAACACACAAACACATGCCGTAAGGTTATTTTTAAATTTCTCTTCATTACAGACCTTCCTGGAGCGAGCTCACGCAGTGTGCTTGTTCTTTTGTTTTTTATACGTGAGTTGAGCTCCACTCCTAATTCATAGAGGTGAGGCTGAGAAATCCACTCACCCTTGTGCAGCCTGAGGCGGGGAAAGCCTGCATGGAAGGCTACCAGATTTGCACAGAAGCCACCAGCAACATAGCAAAGGGGTGGGATGTTTGTTCCTCCACCCCTCCTCCCCTTGGCACTGGGCTGGCCCTGGATGCAGACATCGTCAGGACACACTGCCTGTGCCTTATAGAACACATGGTCCAAGGGCACTAATAGAATCAAGTGCCCCCAGCGAAGGAAGGTCAGACGTCACCCAATTGATTCTCAATTTAGTCATTCACTTAGGGAGCATTCAGGAGACTCAGCACCGAGTGTTGTATCAATCACTGGAGACATATAAAGTTGACAAAGACACAATTCCTGCTCTTTAGGAAGAAGCTTGTGGATTTGGACTGGACTTTCCAACTCTGACATTCCTCAATTCAGTGACAGTCTTCGCAAAGACCTGACAGGGCAAAGTGTCTTCCACGGAATTCAGCATACAGGGGCCGAATGTCCATTCTCGATAAAGAGGTGATACAGAAAAACAGGTAGCCCTTCCCTCAGTGTGATCCCAATGCACCCCTCCCTGGAGAAGACAGACAGTTCCACAACAACGCCGCGCTGTCTGTCAGCCGGCGGCAGGAGGGCTCTGCCCCCTTGGAAGCCCTCATTCTGCTCTGGTCACCTCGTGGAAAAACACTGAATCTGGTGGAAGGTGATTTGATGTTCTTGCCTGGCTGTGATGTAATTATGATGTGATAAAGCAGAGGGGCCAAAAAGCAAACCAAAAACTTGCATAGGGAAACAGAAAGAAGAATCCTTTTACCTTCATATGGACCATTCTGCAATTTGAGTGCAATGTCTAACACCCAGGCCCACTGCACAGAACGTTTTCCTTGTGGATGTTCAGAACTAGGTGACGAAAGTAAAAGAAGAGGGTAGAGGTGGGAGGGCCTGAAGCAGCTGTGGTGGGCATCACACTCTGAAAGAGTCTGCTTTGGGAAAAGCCTTCTCCACACAGCTTCCTAGGAAATCTGAATGTTCAGAGATCAGCGCTGGAGAGAAAGGCCTTGGGAAGGGAGGGGCAGCCGAACCGAAATCTAAGCTTTTGGAACTCTCTAACAGTGGGCAGATGGTCAGAAATGATTTCTGAAGTGTCGCTGAAATGAGGAGGTAATTGTGCAAACGTGTCAGCTTCCATCCCACAGAATGATAGACTAACAGAACTGAAGGGAGCCTAAAGATCAGTAAACCCACCTGCCTGTTACGGAGCCCAGAGTCCAGACACATGGAAAGCCTGGCATGCCATGAGCCCAGGGCCCACAAGACGTGCAACCTGTGACAGGACTAGTGAAGGCAGACTGCACGTGGCCACTTGAGGATCACTTTTGTCCCATTCTAGTATGTGGCCCAGGTGTGCTTATGAATGCATTGATAGCTGACTCAGGGCAGCCCCCTAGGAGGCAAATGACAAACAAAGGCCTGTATATCCTCCACTACCTTTATGCTCAAAGACAGGTATTCTCATCTACCAGGATGTCCAAGCCAGACCCTGAGTGGCACCCTTAACCTCATGGCGCCCTCACCCTCCTGCCCAGTTCCTCCTCCTTAAATTTCATCCCCACCCCAGTAATTGGTTTGCACACCTTTCCAAACTAATCTCTATCATGTAGCCAACTTGACCTTCCTAAAATGAAAATGAAACCAGGCCTTCCACTCCATACAGGATGCAGTGTGATTTACGAGGTGCTCCATGTCTGTCACTTACCCTGCTGACGATGGCGCCCTGGACTGAACTCACAGTTCCCTGAAGCACCTGGCCACGGCACATGCAGCACCCTCTACCGAAAACGTCCTTTCTTCCTGGCCAACTCCTACTTGTCTTCCAGTAAGTCACCACTTCCTGACGCCTTCCCTGATTACCCCTAGTTGAGTTCAGGGATATTAACTCACCACTCCCCATCACAATATTGATCCATTACCTGCTTACTTGAATGCCTCTCCCATTGTATTACCACGTCTTTTACAGTAGAGACTTTTATTTCTGTCTCTTCAGATCTTAGAACACTGGCACACAATAAATGTTTGCCATGAAAGAATAGCTGACTCTGAGTGAATAAATGAATGAAGACTGAAAGCAAGCACTTAACCCTTCTACTGCAAGCTTAGTAGAGTTGTCTTATCCCAGACGCCAACCAAGAAATCCAAATGCAAGATGAGTCATTTAATTCTTTTGGAAAGCAAAGGGGCAGCGAAATAATAAAATTAAAATGTTCATCTTTTAAAAATGACTTTATATAGATCTGTCAGTATTTACCCTTGTTCCATTCCGGAATAAAACACTGTGCAGGGGAAAGCACACAGGCATAACATTAAAAGATGTCTCTATCCATGAAAATCTGAGTTTAGTACACACACTGAAGTTTACAGTTCTCTTGCCCTTATTTTTCTAATAACAGTTTTACTGACATATAATCATGTACCATACAATTTACCCATTTGAATAGTATATTCACAGAGTTGTGCAACAATCACCACAATCAATTTTAGAACATTTTCATCACCTCACGAAGAAACACTGTACCCTTTAGCTAGCACTTGCACAATCCTCCCAAACCAGATCGCCAAGGCTTTGAGCAAACATCATGGCCTATACTGGATATTTCATATAAATGGAAGTACATAGTATATGGTCTTTTGGGACTGGCTTTCATTCAGCATTTTCAGATTCATCCATGTTGTAGTATGTATCAGTATATCACTTCTTTTTATGGCCAAATAATATTCCATTATGTGGATATAATACATTTGTTTATCCATTCATCAGTTCATAGACATTTAAGTTGTTTCCACCTTTTGGTTATTGTGAATAATGCTGCTAGATACATTCATGTACAAATTTAGGGGTGGGCATACAATTTCAATTCTATTAAGTATATACCGAGGAGTAGAATGACTGAGTTATATGGTTAAGTCTATGTTTTACTTTTTGAGGAGCAGCCAGACTCTCTTCCAAAACAAATTCCCTATTTTATGTGCCTGTCAGCAGTGTGTGAGGGTTCCAATTTCTCCACATCCTCACTAATACTTGTAACTGGCTGTCTTTTTTATTATAGCCATCCCAGGAGGTGTGACGTGGTCTCTCACTGTGGTTTTGACTTGCATTTCCCTGATGACTAATGATACTGAACATCTTTTCACACGCTTTTAGGTCATTTGTCTACCTCTCCTGCCTTTACACCAGCCTCAGTGTAATGAGCTCAAGTCTCAGGTCGTGGTAGATCTTTGGGCCCTATCTGAGGACTGTTAGGTACAGGGCCAGCCTCCCCATCAACGGGTAAGTCTCACCCACTAGCTCCTTTAGATCTGCCTCTGAAACTGACTTGAAGTGACAATGATACATCTCAACAGATAGGACTGTGCAGCCTTCTCTTCTGGAAGCTGCCAGGTAGGGCTTGGGCTGAAAGTGAAAGGTGGTGAAGTTAGACCTTGCTTGCCTTCAAGAACTTTACAACTGAGCTCTAGTGACACCAGGGTCAGAGTAAATAAATGCTTTGACACAGTCATAACAAAGAGCTTCAGGAACAAAGGGAAAGGGCAATGCGATTCCAACTGAGGGGTGGAGTGTAGATCAGCAAAAGGTTCATGAAAGTGCTTACGCTTGAACTGAACTTACAAAATATGTAAAATTTCAACAGCTGGAGCTGGGAAAGGTCACACCGAGCTCAGGAACAGCATATGCAAAACCTTAAAGGCAAGAAGAGGATATCAGAGGTAACACGCACTCTGGAGGGGCTGAACTCAAGGTCACCATGTTTGAGAATTGGAACAAATGCACCCATGCTCACACACAGCTCACTGTGCACACAGTTTCAGGGTGTGGGCAGGGAGAAAAGTGAAGGGAAATGAGTCAGAAAGATCAGATTGAAGCCGGATCAAAAGGGACCTTCACACCATACTAAGTGTGGCTTTGTCTTACAAGCTACAAGGAAAGAAAAGCAGGGCCCAATGGCAGGATCCCCAAGGGTCTGAGCAGCTCAGGACCTACAAATACCACAGCTGAGGCCTGGGAGTCCTGTAAGCAGCAATATTCAAGGGCCTTCTTCCATGTCATCCGTATCCCCTCCCCTACAGCCTGCTCTCAGAAATGGGCCATAGTCTTCTGCCTTATGCTGATCTCATCCTTCTCCATTGATGGGGGAAGCAGCCTCTCTCCGTCACAGGTATCCTAACCATCAAACCCCCACATTGCTCAATCACCCTAGAATCAGCATCCCAACCAGCTGGAGAAGCTCTCTGTTACCCCTCCTTCCCCATCCTGTCTCATTTCCAAACACCCACAGTCTTTGCCCATAAAAGAGAACGCAGGCCACTGCCAGTGGGACGTATGCTCTGACTGTCATCTGTAAGGCAGGTGGATTTCTCAGTCCTAGCTCTGCATCCTCACGGGCGCCTTATAAGCAAGGGCAGGCCTCGGCTGCGCAGCTAGCTGTCCCGCAGCAGACTGGACACGCAGCACTTGGCTAGTTCTGCAATTTCAGCAACACGCCCAAATCAGCCGTCACCAAGAATTTCCTGGAATCCACTACAGCAGGCAAACACTTCTCCAGAAAGCTCACTTCGCTCGTAAGACACTGTTCCCACTCTCTTCCCGCCACTGTGGTCACAAGTCAAGGACGCAAGCCACAGGTCAAACTGAGATGTGGGCACCTCCTGCTGAGGAGACCGTCCTCTGAGCATGTGGGACAGGGCTGGGCTGCAGGGCAGGCAGGAGATGACAAGACTCCGTGGTGTGTGTTTCCCAGTGGCCCCGCCTACCCAGGCTATTTGCACCACACACGGTATGACGCTACAAGGAAGTACAAAGAACACTGGGCTGTGCTTGAGTTCTGGCTCCTCCCTGTCCCAGTTTTGTGACCTTTGGCAAATTGTGTAAAATGGGGTCACTATCTCTCATGGCTGTTCCCTAGGGGACTCAGTGAGTAGATGTGGCAATAAAAAAGAAGTCTGGGCATGTGTCAGCATCTGTGAGGGCCAATAGAAAGACTCTGGAAGCCAGGCAGTGGGACTGGAGGGAGCAAGTCAGGGCCTCACTCCTAAGGAATGAAGGGACCCAATGGGGCTGCAGCATCAGGAAGTTAAACGTGGGGGCCAAGCTGGAGCCCAGTTGTCAGGTCGGGAGGCTGCAGGCCAAGGGCCTGCCTGGCACTGTTGTGGGGGCCATGGATGTGAGTGGGGTCACAGATGGAATGGGAGGGCCTAACACACCATCATGTGGCCCCTGGGCCAGGTCACAGAGAGGTCATGAGCACAGATGTAGACGCCTGAGTTTTTAAAAATCAGCCGCCTTTAACTTCCCTCGAAGGCTTACTCACCTCCCACCCGCCCCTCCCGCCTTCAATGCAGCTCCTGTGCTCCAGCCACACTGCCCTCCTCCTTGGTCCTGAAGCCGGCCCTACCCTTTCTGGCCTCTGCCCTCACGCTGGCTGTCTCTTCTGCTGGGACTGGCCTCTCCCCAAGCTCAGCCTCAGGACAAACCATTCTCTCCCACCCCAACCCCTTCAGGGTCCTCAACCTCCATCTCCCCCAGGGCAGCAGGCCTGCCTCTGACCCCTTTTCTGCAGCCCAGTGCCCAGCAGGGCCTCTGAGCAGGCCCCAACCAAGATAGCACGCTTCATTTTTATTTCCATGTTACAGGTATGCAATGAATGACATGGGTCCATGGCATCGACCAGGTACCCATACCCTCTCCTGGGTCAAAGTGCCAGCCCCCAGCCCAGGACTCAACACTGGGCCTCAGGGCATGGGGTGGCATCACCTTATAGGTTAGTGGGGGGGGGGGGCTGTAAAACCCGAAATGCCAAGCCACTGATTCTCAGGGGGACATGCCAGGTTCTGCCCTCAGTCCCGTGCTGAAGCAGACCCTGTGTCCCTCATGCAAACTTCCTTCTCATCCTCTCAGAAATGCACACCCACCTGGGGACAGGCTGAGATGCTCACAGGCAGCTAGGCAAGCAAGTCGCTTATTCCTTATTCACATAGGCTGACCTGACGGACCATTTTCAATGCGGCAGAAAACAATGGTACTGTCCCATTTCAAACGGGACATATGGTCAGCCTGCTGACTCCTTGAATCTAGCCCAGAGAGACTAGGCTGATCACCTGTACAAGTACCGCTGTTTTCTGTCCTGTTTAAAATGGAACATCAGATCAGCCTATTATTCGGGGGCTGGACACCACAAAGACAGGCACTCCTAGAGCCTATCAGTGCCTACGCGACACCCAGGGGACAAGGACCGCACAGGGATCAGGAGCAGTGCCGAGGTCTGAACGCAGTCTCCACACTTACAGGCCATGACCGCCTGGGCATGAGGGTTTTCTGGTGGCTCTGCTTCCTCACCTGTAAATACAGTTTCTGTGGGAGTAGAAACAGTACTGACCTCATTGAACTAGGCTAATTAAACATTATAGACCTTCACTAAGTATGCGTTGTTATTGTTGTTATTATTACTACAAAGTATATTTCTGTCCACCATTAATTTAAACGACAGCAGAGAAAAAAGTTTCTGGAGGCTCTAATGGCATCAAACTTTGCAGGGCACATGATGCGCACCTTCTTGAAAATCCAAGGGTGATGCTGCGTTTTCATTCTCTGTTTACTTGGAGATTTGTAGCTGACGCCCACCATTCAGGAGGCCCCAATGAAGGAGAATGTTTGAAGGCTCATAATAATCTCTCAAAGAAGCACACATTTCAAGGTGTATACACAGATCTTCAAAGAACTCTGTGAGACACACTATTGGTTCTCATTTTTACCACTGAAGAAACTGAGGCAAGATTTTAATTTAGTTTGCTTAATTCCATGCATAAGTCTCTTCCTATCAAAACTGTATATTCTGATGAGCTGGATCTTCTATCTAGCTCATGAGGACAGAAGTAACTACATTCTACAAACTGAATCTCTGGTTACCTGAGTTCTAGTGAAACAGAATCTTATGACATCTGGTCCAGACAGACCTGCTTGGGGTGGGGTGGTGGGCAGGAGTCCCCATCAGATGGTCTCAGGACCTAAGGGACACACATCGGAGGGCCATGAAATGGAAAGAAGCGGGCAGTAGAAGCTCCTGCTGGACAGACAGGTGGCTGCCAGGCCGTGAAGTTCTGATGAGGGGAAGAAAATAAATGTTTCCTGCATGACAGGAGTCATGGAGCCACATCTGCAGGGGCACAGCTTTGCCAGCTCTGTGGAGGGGAAAGAAGGGTGGGAACTTCCTCCCAAAATAAAGGAGAGAAAATGTTGGGGCACCCAACAGGTTCTGGAAAGGCTGCAGGCAAACATGTGACCAAAGACTTTCTAAAGAAATTGTCCCTTAAGCCAACAGCACCTATAGGACTCTAAAAAAATGTCTGTACCAAGAAAATCAGGTTTTCAGCCTCTGGCATGATAACATTCCGTATTTTAATCACCTCTGGGAGAATGACAACCTGGGATAGATGAGATGGTATTTAAAAGCCTCAGATGCATGTTATCAGTGAGTTGTCACCATGCTGCTGTGTATACTTGGGCGCAACTCCTTTACTTATTTTACAAATACTCACATGCACTCATGCTAGCTGTTCTAAGCACTGGACACGCATTCACTTGCTCAATCCTCACAACCCCACCCCCCTGAGGAAAGTACTTTTCCCAGATAATGCCCAGAGACGCAGTGACGTTGTCAAACACCAGCTCAAAGTCACGGAGGCGCTGAGTGGCAGAGCCAGCATTCAAACCCAGGCCACTGGACCCCAGCCGTGCCCTTCACTTCTCCACTATGCTGCCTCTTAGCATCACCCTCAGCCCAGTTCTGAGACAGGAAGTGACGCGGCTTCCCCAACCCAAAAGGCTGGGCCCTTCCTGCTGACCGATGCTGACACGCTCGCTCCGGAGAACCTCCTGGCACGCCAGACTCTAAGGGCCCTGAAGGCCATTACACAACGAGAGCTCTACACTGACCTCCACGCATGGGAAGCTCAAGTTCGTCAAAACCCCTGGAGACCAACCCAGATGTACACCAGAGACTTCTAGGGGATTGGTTCATTTTTATTCCAATATAAAGTTTAATCTAATTTTTAGGTGAAAATAGACACATTAAGGTCTCAAAGCAGCCATACAGAAACCTCCCACATACACCCATCCCAAAGCTGTGACAAATGCCCCTTGCCCATGAACTCCAGCTGTCAGGAAGCTCCAGGGAGCACCGGCCCTTGGAGCTAACAGCTGTGAAAATGCACTGTCCACACTTGGCAAGAAACCCAGAAGGTACAGAGGCCCCCCGCTGAGATGGCAGGAAGAGGAAAAAGCAGCTCTTTAAGCCACTCTGGTTTGGAAAAGACCAACAGAACATGCTATGTCCTCATCGGAAGCCACTAACATACATCTTACTGCAGTTCTGTGGTTTGAAATGGCCAAGCCAGTCTACCATACAGAAGAAATGATACCACCACAGAAAATTTCTTTTCTTTTCCTTTCTTTTTCTTATTTCCCCTTAAAATGGAGATGGGGAAATACAAGTACAGAGAGGAAAGCAAGGGAATATGGTTTGTGCAGGCAGATCCTAAAAGTCACTGAAGTGCCTGCTTTCAGGGATGCCCTAGGAGGCTCCCAACAAACCCAAACATTTCCTCCAGATACTGGCTGTCCCGGAGCTTTTCTCTTCTGAACTGTTCTTCTAAAGTCCCAGACATCCTGGAAAACTTGCTGGTCTTTCTACCCATAACAAGAGCAGGACCCTTGCTGGTCATTACACTGACCGTACCGCATGATTTGGTGCTGAGCTGTGTGCACAGGACAAGGGCTCAGGCAAGGCCTGGGGCACTGAGCCCTGCTGGGAGTCTGCACAGTTTGTCCCTGCAGTGGACAAAGTCAGCCCTCGGGAGGCTGGATGGGACTCCTACCAACTAGGATGCTGGCTTCCCAGGTAAGAAATGTGTGCCTGCACAGCTCTGCCCCAGACAGGCCTTCCTGACTCCTGACACCTGTGCGGAAGGGAAAGATTCCACCTATAGAAGTGGAATGCCCTTTTTTGGTGGTGGGGAGAAGGGGTGTGTGTGTGTGTGTGTGTGTGTGTGTGTGTGTGAAGGACTGTCAACCCAGACAACAGAGAACGCAAAGGAAGTAAGAGCTTCTCTGCAAATCTGAATATCTGAAGGGCTTTTGTGGGGAAGAGACTGCACTCGTGTTCCATGTGACCCCAGAGTACAGAAGTGGGGACAATAAGTAGAAAATACAGAAAAAACACTCCACTGAACTTGTCCAACAACAAAATACTGAGCTTCTTTGGAAGTGGTGAGGTCCACGTTGTAGGAAGTAACCAAGCTGAGACCTGATAAATCAGAGATGCTTCAAACACGAGAAGAGATGCCATCAGCTGTCTCTCCTATTCCCAAGATACTGCAATTTACATGAATAAATCCATAATTGTCTGTTAGCGTCAGGAAAGACATTTCAGTTCAGACTACTCATGTTATAAAGGGGGAAATCAAGGTAGATACTCGTAGAAGGAAAATGATTTGACTCAAGCCACCCAAGTCTGTCTCTGCATGCCCTCATCACAGTCATCTGGCAGGATGAGGAATGTGAAGAATTGCAGGGAGAGGAGAGAGGCAGGGAAGAGATGGCATGAGGCAACACACAGAGGGTTTCAATGTCTAGGAGCTGAGGGCACCTCCAGAGCTCCCTGAAGACCCCAGGCTGGCTGTGAACACAGCCCCAGGCCTCATACCAGGAGGCTGAGACCCATGGAAAACAGGCTGCATTGGCAATAAAGAGCAGAAGGGGATTCCTGTAAATTAAGGGGTAAATACTGAAATTCATCAGAGTTAGTGACATCAACATCCACAGTAAATCTTTCCTACCATCTCAAATGGATGATGGAAGATGGGTAGGTCCAAGGAAAGAGGGAGGGAGGGTGGGAAGAATGAATTACTCTAATGCTTCCATATGGTAAGAGAATTTTTAATCCAAGTCAGGCTGCAGACACATCAAAAAAATGAAGCCCACACCCTCTAGTAACAGAAGCACGCCCTCTTTGGTATAAAAGCTGTGAGTGGACTGACTGGACACGATCCACACTAAAATCTACACTGCTGAGATTCCTCAGTGATCAACACCCAAAGGAACAAACAGCCTGAGAGCAGCCATGCACAAGTCTCTAATCACACCCTCATCAGAGCATCCTCAGGGACGTCACTGTGCTGTGAGGGAAAGTGATAAAAACCATTTTGTGGGAGGGACCCACAAAAGTTGGAACAGAAACCCAGCCTTTGCCAAATGTGACTGTGGACAGAGGTGGGAAGGCACTTTGTACAGGACTCAAACGCCCTGGAAGGAAGGAATGTGAGTGCTCTTAAACGTCTTAGTTTTAAAAGTCTGTGAAAGAAAACAAGACTGTGACTGTCTTTAACATGCAAGTAATATATATGCTGTAAATCCCTCTGGAAAAGAAGACTCAGTGACCCAAGCTGTGAGATGATTGGCTTTGAATATGCAGAAACCTCTCCAGATCTGCTGTCTTGTAATTCAGGAAACAGAGGACAGGGTCTAAGAACTGTCCACCTAGGACCTCAGGTGCATAGATGACAGGCAGGGCACTGAAGCCAGTGACCCAAGTTCTAGTCCTGACCCAGTGACTGAGTGAATGATTAACCCTGAGCAAATCTCATCTGCCCACCAATCAGTCTCTCCTGCAAAACAGGGATAAATCTACCTGCCCTCCTACTTTGCTGAATTAGTATGAGGAGCAACTGTAAAAACAATCTACAAACAGTTGAGCTCTGGTCCAGCCTAAGGAACTGTAGCACTGTTATAACCACTGGCAGAAGCAATGAAGACACAATGGGAAGCTCACAGCTTGCAGTGCACACCTGACTTGTTGGTAAGGTGATGGCATGTCTGTCAAAGAGTGTGGAAACCCCAGGCTTGGACAAGAAAGGACCAAGAGGAGGCCCAAGAAGTAAACAGCATCTTTGTCTCTGGAATAGAAACGGCATAGGATGGTAAGACCTTAATCACAAGCATCTGGATTCAGAAGACAGGTTCTCAAACTGAGAAATGACCTCAGGGGCCAAGTGTCTAGAAGGAGGTGGTTAGACTTCAACTTGGGCAAGTCATGTGACTTACTCCATCAACTGTCTTAGCTGTGGCAGCCCTGGGTCATCCGCACAGTTATAACATGTACCAGTGCCCACGCGCGGTGGAGAAAGAGTTCTCTTCAGCTGGCTTAGAGAAGCCCAGCAGAAAAGGGGCCCTGAAGGGAAAGGAGAATGTGAAGAAAGTGCAGTGTGACCCTTCCTTCTGTTCTGGGGCATAGGGGTGGAGTGGCATGCAGGGATGGGCATATTACAAGGAGAAGCCTAAAATACTTTAATACTGGTGCTTCAAGCCCCCTTGACACCATATTGTTGTAAGCTGTTTTCAGTTTGTAATTTACAAAACATGGTGGTTACTCACAGCTCCAATCTGGCCAGTTTCTGCACCTTCGTTTTTCATCATGGCTAAGGGCATGCAACTGGCCGGAACCTCAAAGACTGTGAAGAGACAAGGGCCAGGGCAGGATGTGGCCTCTTCACGCACAGCACACCCCCTTTCCAAGCCAGGACAAAGTCCTCTGGCTACAAGTGGGGTCTCACCTCACACTTTACAGCAAGCTCTCCATGTTCTGGGAATTCTGCCCACTACTGACCAGTACCAAGGACAGATATGGATTGTGTAGGATGGGGAGAAAGAGGGCCAATAACTCTCATTGAGCTCCTCTGTGCTTAGTGTTGTATGATGTGTAAATGACATTACTTCATTCTCAACTATTTACTGAGTACCCTAAGGACCTAGGCCAGTGAGTCTCAAATGGGAAAGAGAGAATGCACAAACTCCAGCATATCAGAATCACTAGGCAGACTTTTTCAAACACATCCTTCTTGCCCACATTGCAAGAGTCATATAGTATCGCAAATATGCCACGGAGGGGTAAGCAAAACCATTTTCTAATCAGCATGCTGGGTGTATCCCCATTTACAGGTAAGGAGACTGAGGCTTTAAGAAGATTTAACTCAGGGATTCCAGGATGGTTCAGCGGGTTGATCACTCACCTTGCAGCCCCAGAGACCGAGGATCAAATCCTGGCCCTGGCCTGTGCAGACCCATATGCTAAACTGGGGTGTGCTCCATGCAGGAGGACCCCAGCCCGGTTCCTGCCCTGCACAGCCCATGCCTAAGTGTGGAATAAAACTGTGTAGAAAACCAATGACGTGCAACTATGGAGACTGCTCTGGGCCCTCCCCCTTCTCTCTGTCTATCTCTGTCTGTCTCTGTCAAAAATAAAATAAAATAAAATAAAAACAGTAAAAAATAAATTTTTAAAAGGTTTAACTCTGCTATGCAAATTAATGTGGTCAGTAAGAAGAGGCACCAGGAGTAAACCCAACTCTGTGTGACCACGAGATAAAATAATTTCCCAACATTCTAGCTTCTCTATACAACTCAATAACAGCATGTATATTCCTAGAAAATTTAAATGATTTGGTTTTATCCTTATGGGTAAAGTTCAGTTCCCTCTACTTCCTCTTGATTCTTCATGCTATAATTTAAAAATAATAACCAAGCCAAAAACTTAAAGATGTTCTTAGGGAACCAGAACTGGACAATGGCTGCAGGAATGGTTTTCAGTTCAAGGCCCCCAGAGTGGACTTGTGAGCCTGGGAGGGGAGAGGGCAGTGCTTTATTAGTCCTGGGCCCTGACGGGAAAGACACACATACACGGGGAAGACGTGCATACACGGGAGGCCTCTGTCCTGCAGGGCATGCCTTGTTGAATGACTAAAGAGCAGTTAGTGCTCAGGGCGAGGAGGCCCTCAGGGACCTTTCCAGAGATGGTGGCTCCTCACCTGGGCCTGCAGGTGAGTAAGTGAAATAGAAGAGCAGGATGGAGGCAGAGGGACGAGCACACCCAGGGGCCACACATGGGGTGAGCACATTTGGGAGACGCTGAGGTTTACTGTGGCTGAAACAAAAGGTGCAGGGACTCTGTGGGACAAGGAGAAAGGTAGGGGTGGAAGGAGGGGTGGACTGCAGAGGTGACCAAGTGGCAGGCTAAGGAGTTTGGAGCTATGGGTGCACAAGGCCTGGCAGACAGTAGGTGCTGGGAAAAGCTTGAGAGAGCAATGTCATGAGTTAATTTGGAGACAGGGATGGGGAAGGCTGTCCCTTGGCTGCAGAACACAGAACCGTCAGTGTGATCCAAGAGATGGTGTCCAGTGTGAAATGACACTGACAGCCGAGTGGACAGTCTGGCAAAGGAGCGTCTAAGGGACAGAAAACAGTGTAAAGTGACAGAGAGGGAACCAGGGCCTCAGTAGCAGGAAGGAAGCAAGGTCTGGAGGTCCGTCTAAATTATGAGAGTGTGGCCACAGACTCTTATAAAGGTGCTCAGCCCCTCCACTGCCCTCTAGACAGCACTGTCCTGAGGACAGGGACTGTGGCCTGTTCACCGAGCCTGGCCCAGAGCAGGCCCCTGGCAAATACCTGTGGAATTCTTAAATAGCTGAGCTATCAAGTCACCAAGACAGGTTGGTGAAGCTCAGATGTGCTGACATGAGAGGTCAAGGGCCACATTCCAAAAAGGCACCCAGGACTGAGGCCCAGCTCACGTTCATTTCCTGAGGTCACCTTCATCTCGGTAACTTGAGGGTCAGGCCACAGAGGTGGCATCCGCCATGGGCATCTAGTTTCCATTCTATTCCTCTTCCAGCGTTAGGCCACGCGGGGTGGGGTGCTACCTTCACCTATAGCCTTGCCCGTGTCTCCCAGACGAGGCCCTCTCCAGGCACAGCACACGCCCAACCAGGAGGCAGACAGCGACACAGCTGGCCTACACCCTCGTCTGGGGAGGGCAGGCCACCCTGCAGGGCATCTATAGGCCTTCTGGAATGCCCCAAAGCACAGGAGCCAGTCTTTTCCAGGCACAGGCTGAAGGGACGCAGCCCTGGTGCGGTTCTGATGCACAGCAAACGCACACCAGCGGCAGCTCTTGGGAACTTCTGAGACCAGCCAAAAATCAATGGTAAAAGCGAAGCATTTCCACTCTTGAGAAGCAGCTGCCTCACCACTTCTTTCCCTTGATTCCTTCTACATGGAATTATGGCCGAATCCCAGTGGATAGTTCTCAAAATTAGCAAATTAGTTTCTACAGTGTTAGCACCACCCAACAGAGAATGCCTAATCTTACTTTTCCATCCAGGGTCAAATTTCAGCTCATGAGCTGACATGAACTACCAGGAGATGTGGGGGGCAGGCTTGGTAAGTGCATTTAGAGAGACAGGACACTTTCACTCATCACCTTTAAAGTCCAGTCACAAGCTAAATTCCAGCTCAAGAATGAGCCAACGCTCCCCTCCTGGTTCAGACAGATGATAGGTCTAGATACAGTGTCAACATCAGCAGTATTTCTGACCCTAAGTAGCTCAGGCTTTTACAACTGCCTTCCCCTGCATCCTCCACTGCCCCGACCTTTCCCCTCTCCATCCTTCCGAGCTGGGCCTCCTGGAGCTGAGGGTGGTACCACGTGCTCTGGTGGCCCAGGACAGTCCTGGTTTATACTTGTCCTAGTGTGATTATTAATAGCATTCCCCCTTCACTCTCAAAAGTGTTCTAGTTTAAACAATAAAGTAATGGTGAAATGAACTGGCCACCCCACCCATGTTGTACTTCCTCCCAGAACTATTTCACATCATATGTATCTTTCATTACTACAGGCAGGCAGATGGAGAAAGTGGTAGGGCCTAATTCAGGTTGCATACATCTTCCTTTCCTCCCTCTCCCTTTCTTTACATTTTTATCCCCCATGTTGTTGCAGAAGGAGTTTATCATAGCTAGCAAAGATGCCAAAATGCATCCTATAAAGAACCATAAGCTTGCTATAGGTGTACCACAACTTTGGCCCTAAGTTCTCTATTAGTCAACTAGGGAAAAAAAGACACCCAGTTGTACAGAAGGAGAAACCAATTCATTATCCAGGAGAAACACAACTATTTGAGATCTAAGGCCAGGGAGAGATAAGTCACTGCCTGCCATTAACAATGTCCTCAGACCAGACATGAGCAGACAGCAAGGTCTGAGGGCTGGCGTCTCCGTGGGTCCAGCGCTGCACTGTCTTGTTTATGAGGCAGCAATGAACAGAAGGGATATTGAAATGCTAAGTGGTAAACATGCAACTGCCAGATCACTCCCAGGCCTCTCCCTTTTCCTTTCTTCCCTCTGGTTTCTCTCCCTCTTTTCTTCCCTTTCTAGATCTTCAGTTTCCCCAAAGCTTCTTCAGACACTGCGAGTAGTTTAAAGATGTTCTTATACACATAAAGTAGTTGGCAGCTCTGATAAATGGTAAGCCTGTGGATCATTTTTATTTTCTTCTAAAATTACAGTTCTGGACAAGAATTATGCTTGGCCTTAACATTTTGTTATTAGGTAAGTATGAGGTTCACTGGAAAGACGTTTGATGGCATTTTGAGTTGCCAATAAAAATCAATTATTTCGAGTAATAGGCAGGAAACATTTAAGAAAAGAGTTTGAGCATCAAAACACTATAGCTAACAGCATCTAGGAACCAACCAACCAAAACCTTCAGAAGGTCCAGGCTGACCAGTGGAAGCATTTGGTCAGGTGTTTGTTTTGTTTTCAATGAACTTTTAAACCCAAAGTCTCAGCCTGGTAATTCTTGAACTGAATCTGGTGCACCACTGTGTTTAGTTTGTCCAACAGATTATTTGCTTAATTGTTGATATTTAAAAATCAGGAGCTTTTACAGCAACAAAGATTTCTGGCTTCTCTCGGAAAAAAATAATTAGAAGAACTGGCAACGCTGGGCCCATATTCATGCAAAACAAATAGCACATCAAAAATAACAGTCAAGACCCAGGGCATAGATGGGTTTTTGTTTTGTTTTTTTTTGTTTTTATTAATTGTTAAATTTATTGGGGTGACATTGGTTGGTAAAAATCACAGAGGGTTCCAGGTGTACAATTCTACATTACATCGTCTATGTATTGCATTATGTGCTCACCACCCAGAGTCCGGGTTCTCTTCCCTAGATGGGTTTTTAATCAATTGCTTTCCTTGCTTCTCTTTCATAATCCACTTTTAAATCTTCAGAATCTCGCATTACTTCCTGGAGGCATCTACCTGGAATTAAACTGCGACAGGCTGTCTCCTGAGTTTCTGAATCACAAATGTTCTCTTCCTGTGCCTGTTACAATATATTACACTCATCCCCTTTCCTTCTGAGAGCCTAACAAGATGTTCTCTCATTTTACGGCTTTTTTTGTTGTTGTTCTTAATAGAACAACCACTTGCACCCATGTAATCTTTTTTTTTTTTTTTTAATTTTATTGTTTTGAGAGAAGATGAGAGAGAGAAGAGGTGGGGTGGGGGGCAGTTAGAGCAGTCTCCATAGTTGTGCATCATCAGTTGTGACATAGTTTCACTCCACACAGGTAGATGTGGGGCTACACAGCACAGGAACCAAACCAGGGTTCCTCTAGGAGGCAAGAACCCTCACTGACCAGCCATCAGCAGTTACCAGTTGCACAGCAATTGAGCAGATGGATTTGCACAGGCCGGGGCCAGGAATCTAACCCCAGACCTCATGATTGTGAGGCAAGCACTCAACCACTGAGCTAGCCCAACATCCCCCTTGTGATCTTGAATGTGATGTGGGTGTAGATTGGACAGTGGGGCTCCTCTAGTCTGGTCTGGTCTGGTCTGTGCAGGTTCTACTCACAGGTAATCACATGCAATCCAGATGTTCCATTTCATCTGCAAATCTCTCTCAGTTCTCACAGGCTGTTTTAGTTTCCCCTACACCAACAAGGCCTTAAAGAACCTCTTCTTTTATACAAAAATGTATTGCTGGATCACCCACCTAATGCTCTTAACCTTTAACAGCTGCTAAAAGGATGTGAAGCATGAGTAGAGAAGTGTAGGACCAAGATCACACCATACTCTTTCCAAACCCCGCTGACATCTTGGTAGGGAGAACAGGCAGTAGAAACGGGATGCCTCTCCTCTGCTTTAGGTATTCTTTCTAAATAATATGATTCATCTTTATGTCTTTATCTTGCTTAGACACTATCTTCCAGGCTCTCTGAAAGCTGAATACTAATGAACTACAATTACATGATGAACATGAAAATCTTGTTCACTGCCAAGCCAAGTAGAGTGCCAGAATTATAGTGCCTTCTTCACAGTCCCAAGTTCATGATTCATGGGTCAATCAAGGTAAGAGGGTCCTAAGCACTGAGAGGAAGGGTTTCCCTTGCTTAGAAGCCATGGAGGTACTGGGCTGGATTTCATTAAGGGGAGGCATTGTTTCCTTACAGGGCCAAGGGGCTCAAGTAGGATCAGAGAAGCAGCCGAATGCACGGGCACTTCACTCCACACTAACTGACAGCAATGAGTGTCTGTGACTTCACATTTCTGAAAGTCCATCAGGACCAGCTAGCCCATAATGAGTGTTTATCTACAGAGGCAGGAACACAGCAAATGTCCAGCCAAATTAGTATGCTTGTACACTAAGCAATTCTGGCTCCTACATAAGCTTCTTTTACAAAGAGTGACAGAAAAGTGTTGAAGATGAGGATGCCTGTGGAGGCTGGGTCACTGGATCAAAGTGTTCCTATGGGCTCCTTGCTGTTGTGGGTCAATTCTGCCACACCCAAACAGACGATCACAAGGTTCTCTATGGTCAACAGTAAATGGCTCATTTAAAGAAGTCAGGGATGCTGTATAGCTCAACAGGTTGAGCGTGTGCTTTGCAGTCACAAGGCCCAGGGATTGAATCCCAGTCCTGGCTCATGCAAACCCATATGCTAAACTGTAACACAACTGGTAACCACTGGGATGGCAGTGGAGGTTCTCACCCCCCATACGGGAGGCCCCCGGTTCGGTTCTCACACTGCATGGCCCCATATCCACCTATGTGAAATGAAACCATGTACAACTAATGATGTATAACTATGGCAACTGCTCTGGGCCCTCCCCACTCCTCTTTGTCTGTGTATCTCTCTCTCACACACACCTTTACTCAAACAATAAAATAAATCTTTAAAATAAAATAAAAAAAGAAGTCACCCAATGCAGCAGAAGGATGTAAGTTGTTCATTTCTAACTCAAGTCTCCAATTTCTAACCTGGAAGCAGAGGGCCAAAGAACTGTAGATCCATTTCACTTCATCTGCAGAAATTGAGTCATGTGGCTGAAATGTGTTCATGAGGTGGCCACAGAGCCACAGCAAAATTCCCCTAACATGGGGCCAGTTATGCTTAACTCAGTCCTTGCACACAGTTTGTCATATAAAATCTTTCTTGCACATATGTCACTGCTATTCAACTATTTATGTCATTTTGCCCGCATCCCCCCCCCCCTTGGAAGTCTATTAATAGATAAGTCTTTTTTGCTACCTAGATTGCAAATGAGTTTCTCTCAAAGAGATGTTTATTTGGCAAAAGAAACAATTACTGTGATGTAAAACAGGACAGTCTTCCTGGGCCCATCATCCTTTGCTGTGTCTCATTTAGAGCACCTGCCCAGACCCACCTCCCAGTGGAGTGATCTGTGGAGGTGGTCCCACCGATTAGACTGCAAGCTTCTAGAGGACACGGTCCAGTGTCTTTCTGCTGCTCAGCCAAGTCCTCAGCAAAAGCCCATGGCTGCTTTCTACTTGGGCACAGAGCCAGGCCCTTCCTCAGTGCGCTGTCCAGAGGCTATGCCCACACAGCCAATCCCACCACCCTTCCAAAACCCTTGCAGAGCAAAGACAGAAGCATGGCAGACACACTTCTTCGAATTCTGAAAGCAGATTATTAAACTGAGGAGGATGTGGGCCACACAGTGCAGTGCACCATTCCTGAGGCAAAGCGTCTTGGCGACTCATCCAGAGAATATCTCCAAACAGCAGTCCTGGCATGCTGTTCACATCTTTGGCATGTGTGTCTTTACTGAATTGTATCTGCCCTAGCTCCCTCACATTGTAATCTCCTTGAAAGCAGGAGCCACATCTTCTACCTCTTAATTCCTCAAAGCACCTGCTCCTGTGGTTCTCACACATGATGAGCCGAATCAAAGTTGAGAATAACAATGTTTCCCACAGACTGTCTTTTTTCTTCTTCTAATGAGAAAACAATTTCTTTAAGAACACCAGTGATGGGACTATGGACCCTTACTTAACGTCTGGTCAACACATTGTTGAGGAAGCATTCTCTGATTAAAGCATTTGTTCCTTCATGTATGCAACAAGCATCTGCTATGTGCCTGGCCCACCTGGTCACATCCTGTCCACTCATTCATTTTCTCACTCATTCTTTTCAGAGACGTGTGTGTCAGGTACCATGTGATGGGTCTTTTTTAAGTGGATTCAGTAGTGCCAATGTGCTCACAATGTGCAGGAAGACAAAAGAACTGAGAGAGTCATGTTTTCCGAGAAGAGGAGCTTCTCACTTGTACAACCAGGACCTCAGCTCAGCCTGAACACTCAGTCTCTGGCAGCCTTGCTGACTCCCATGGTCTTCAGATGACATCAGCATGTTCACCTCTTCCCCGGGGACACACAACCATCAGCTGGGAAATGATCACATTAACAGAAACACAATCCCACCGTAGACAGCTTTTTCCTTTGAAAACACATTTTTCCCAATAGTGTCGTTAAAAAATAACCTCATTGTAGACATTTTTATCTCTGCCACAGGGCAGGTATTTCTCTCCTCTATTAGCAATGCCTGCAGGAGCTACCGCACTGCCTCCAGATTAGACAGCCTGGGCGGAGACAGTCAGCCCAGGCCTCTACCTCCCCGAGCAAAGGAGCACTGGGCTTCCTGATCAGACACTGTTAAAAAGTGACAGGCTTTTCTCTCTTCTACTCAGATTTCACTCTAATAGAAACTGACTGGCTCAATCTTGGTTAATTGAAGAAAAAAAAACCCATGAGAAGAAGAGCCAAGAAATTCATCCTCAGGTGTCAGAGGGAAGAAGAGAACCTACTACTTCCAAGTCCTACATTCACTCCTCCTGAAATAATGGCAGTGACTGGGTTCTCATACAAAGCAGAGCTTCATGCCTAGTGAACAAGAGACCTGAATTTATACCAACTGTAAGCCTTTCAGACATGACTACATTAACATCCCAACATGACACAATCTGGAGAGAGGTGAGAAACGCTGGCTGTCTAGATGTGAGAGCCATGTCTATTTTCCTCCCTCATACAAAGTGATATCACTGTGAAGACAAAGGGGCACTCACTTGGAGGTCACACAATACTCCAGCAACAGCTGATAGGCTTTTAAAAACTAAGAATGAATTTAAAATGACATTTATAGATGAAATGGTATGCTGTTTGAAACTTGCTTTAAAAAAAAAACAGAGGGGGCAGGGGAAGCTGGGATGGCTCAGTGGGTTAAGTGCTCACTTTGCAGCCCCGGGGACCGAGGATCGAATCCCAGCCCGGGGCCATGTGGACCCATATACAGAACTGGCAAGTTCTCACTGGGGTGAGACCCTGGCCCAGTTCCTGCCCTGTGCAGCCCCGCGCCCACCTGTGGAATGAAACTATGTGAAAAATCCAATGATGTGCAACTATGGAGACTGTTCTGGGCCCCCCCCCCCCCCCCCCTCTCTCTCTCTCTCTCTCTCTGTCAAAAACAATAAAATAAATCTTTAAAAAACAGAGGGGAATTAGGAAGGAGGTAAAGCGGAAATGAAACAAGATTGGCTAGAGGGTTGGTTGATCATTATTGAAGCTCCATGAATATTATAATATGGAAGCACCCCTATACCTTTCTGCATTAGAAATTTTCTATAACAAAAAGTAAAAAAAAAAGTTACACTGGGAGACTAGCTATGTTTAATTAAGGAATATACTGAATTAAGTATAAGGATGAACTATACTGTTAAGTGACAAAAAAAGATGCACTACAGTGTAAAAAATGAATCCATTTACATACATATAACACACACCAATAAATCTACAGAAAAATATTTGGAAAAATAAAAATCCTTGTATACTCTTTGAATTTTTAATGAAAATGTATTACTTTTTTAGAATTACTTCTATATACGTAATAATTTTTTTAGTTTGAGGAGTACCGCAGGGGAAAAAAACATACTAGGGTTCAAAAATGAGATGAACGTTTCCATGGAACAGACCCACGCTGGTGCAGGCAGAAGTTTGCCTCTACAGGGTGACATGGACCAAAATACCCCACGCTCAGGTGGAAGCAAAAGCCAGGCTCCGGTATGAAGTCAGGGAGTGGGATCCTGCCTTGGACCCTGGTGGTCCTTCTGCATCTCTCCCCTTTCCTCCTTGTTCTTCTTCCTCTGCTGTGACCATGCTGTGGTCTTCTCTAGGCAGGCCTTCCCTTTCTCTGAGCTCTTGGTTTCTGACAGAGGAATGTTAAAATCCCCCACCCCCATAACTGCGGATGACTTGTTTTCTGCTTGTAATACAGTCAGTTTGTTTTGCAAATACCATACGTTGCTTAGGATATATTGTAAAAATATAAAAGCCAGCCTGCACAGGTACTAAATTCATGATGGTGGTTTCCTCAGGGGAGGGAGGAAAGGAGAGGAACAAAACACCACATGCCCTAGCTGCAAGGAGCCCGGGAAATGAACTATCCAACCTTAATGTCCTCCACGAGAGGCAGGCTTATACGGCAGGGAATTCCTCATGGGAAGGGGGTAGATGCTGAGGAACCAAAATATTAGCACTAATTATGCTAAGTTATCACTAAACTGAAATCTTACATATAAGGAAACTGAACTTCAGAAGGTAAGTGATTCCCCTAGGGTCACAGAACTAATAAAGTGGCTGGCTGGGACTGGATAAATTTGCCACCACCCCTAGGGAGTCCTGCTCTGGGCCAGGCACTACAAATATATTGTCTAATTTAGTCCTCCAATCAATTCTGCTATACGTAGTTATACAGTGCTATAATCTCCACTTCTCAGCTAAAGAAACATAAGTTCTAAGACGTCAGGAGACTCGTCCACGGTCACATAGCTATGAGTGGCAAAGGTGGGATCAGTCCATCCTCCCCCTACCTCTGTGTTAGTCCTCACTGCCACCCCAACTCTCCCGGGAGCCTTTCACCAGTCCTAGAAATGAACAGGGAGCCTGCAGGTAAGCCAGACATTTCCATTCCAAGCATCTGGGAGGAGGCTAAGCTGGCACAAATGTCACCGCTAAAAACCATGTGACCTAAAAAGGTGAGAGTGTGGACACTATTAAAATGCTTAACACAAAAGCAAATTCCTGCCTAGTGGCACGTTATCAGCAGCTGACAGGATTAGCCCGCTGCTTCCCCCTCATGATGGGTTTGAGCTCAGACCAGCGCAGAGGCCTGTGGAGCCAAGAGAATGAACCGGAAGCCCACGGCCCCCACCGACAAAGCTCCCATTCAGCGGCCCCTCAGGTGGCCAGCTCCCTGACAGAGCGACCATAAACAAGGGCTGTGACCCCAGCTCCTCAACACACAGTCTCTCTCTGTCCCTCTCTCTCATATCCTCTCTTGTGTTTACACACACATTCACACACTATTCTTTCACACGTATTCTTTCTTTCTCTCTGTCTCCAGGCTCAGCAGGAGCCCTGTGGCCTGAATCTAAGCCGCTGGTTTCCTAGTCCCAGTGGTCTCACCCCCGAAACCACGCCCAGGCCCCTGGCTCCTGCACAGTGGGGAGCCTCAGGCCCGCTGCCTCCTGGAGACTCGGAGAGCCGCCCCCACCCTCACTCCCTCAGCTGTTTCCCTCACAAGCTCCACTTCCGGACCCTTTGTTCCTGCTTGCTCAGGGAGCTTGTAGAAAAGCCACATCACTTGCTCTGGCTAAAAGGTTTTAACTCTTGGGTAGGAGTAGAACTGCCAGATTTAGCCAAAAAAAACCCTAAAAAAAAAAACAAAACAACAAAGACAAACCAAGAAAACAAAGAACATGACACCCAGTTAAATTTAAATTGCATTTAACAACAAATAATTGTTTTATAAAAGCATGTCCCCATGCAATATTTGGGACATACATACACAAAATTACCTTTTTATTATCTGAAATTCAATTTAACTGGGTGTCCTGTATTTTAACTAGTAACTCTGTATGGTTGCGGGTGGGGTAGCATAGGTGGTTTCCAGAAGAATAAACCATCTGGGAAAGAAAACACAAAAAAGAATTGTGATTATGGGGTGGGGGGTGGGGGGAATACTGTAGTTTTCCATGTATAAGATGCTCCCCATGTATAAGACAGCCTCTACTTTTCTAACCCAACATTAAGAAATCAATACATGGGTTACTCCCATGTATAAGATGACTCCCAATTTTTGGTCTGACGATTTTAGACAAAAGTACCATCTTACACATGGAAATATATGGTAAATGTTTTTTACTGAGAGTATCTTTCACACCAGAAACTTTCAAGTATGTTACTACATTTGAGTTTTCCAGTGATTCTGTGCATTAGATGTATTTATCTCCACTTACAGAAGAAAAAAACAGGGTTAGAGAAACAAGTGATATGCAAAGCATCACATGGGACTCATGAAAGGCGAGCCTCATCCATGCTCTGGGTAACAACCTGAGTGCTTCTCCTACATACAGCTGTTTTGCTGTCTTACAGTTTTTATAGGCTGTATACAAAGAGGGTACAACAGTTTTCTTTACTCTTCCCATACAGTCATAATGAAGCAAATTTAAAACGGCATCCTGG
Organism: Craseonycteris thonglongyai; assembly: GCA_004027555.1. Classification (NCBI taxonomy): domain Eukaryota; kingdom Metazoa; phylum Chordata; class Mammalia; order Chiroptera; family Craseonycteridae; genus Craseonycteris; species Craseonycteris thonglongyai. Next base: position 27,197 of record PVKE010005095.1, on the reverse strand, counting down.
ACTAATTAATACATATGTGCAACACACAGTTGTTCATATACAGAGACCATTCTATTTACTGAGACACCATTAGCCCCTCCTCTACTTTTGGCCCCTTATACCCTCTATGAAACATCACCAGTGAGGACCTGGGTGTGGTCTAGTTCCCTGAAACAGAGGCAGAGAAAGAACCAAGAAAGGAATGGCAAGGTCCCACCCAAGATGATCACTGCTTCCCAATTTTCAGAGGAGGAAGGTCACAGGATATTTGATGCAACAGAATCTTAACAGGGATCCAAGAGAAAAAGGTCCCTCTATCACCACCCTAGCATCCCATGATCTATCCTTTTCCAGAAAACACAGTCAATTTGGTGATAATTGGGAGGAGAAACTTTATAAAGAAATTTATCAAGTGGACAGTGGGAAATACTTTCTCCCCTACCTGAACATCTAATATTCATAGCACACAATAGAGGGGAAACAGCCATAAAAATGACTTAATATGCGCCCTTTTGAAGTACAGTAACTGTCAGACAAGTGATTATAAAAAAAACAAAACACAACTGAAGAGATCCAAATTTATTTCTGCTCAGTAAATTTCCAGATCAAAATGTGCTCGGTTAACCCATCAAAGTTTTGCTTTTGTGCTGTGTTATCTCTAAATTTTCCTTTATTTGTATAGATGCTAGTAGAGTTTGCTTATGATAAAACAAATAATAAAAAAAAACACCTGCCCGCCTCTACAGGCCACCACTTAGGGAGAGCACATGGTTGTTGGCACTCTGCTGCCAGCTCTTCAAGGAGCACTCGGAATGGCTGGGCAAAGGATTTCCACAAGCTGCCATGGCCAAGTCCAAGGAGCCAGAGGCAGAGACTGCCTGCTCACAAGAAGGGCCCAGCTCTACCTGTCCTTGCGCGGGTGCTGCTCACTCACTCCCCTTCTAGTTCCGCCTCTTCCTTCTCCCACCCCCTCCCCACAAACACCACACCCAGGCACAGGCTCCACAGTGGCAGACAACTTAGTTGGTCTTTCAGGCCACAGGAGTCTACAGTTTTCTTGTGGAAGATGGCAAAAAAAGCAAACAAGCACAAAAACCATCAGATTCCCTGTGCGCCAGCCGGTGCCAAACCATTCGCAGCCCCAGAACAGGGAGGCTGCAAATATTCAAAGGCAATTACCCAGAGCCTGTGGGGCACCGATTAGCCGTCATTTGCAGACTTAACTATTAGGGGCCTTAAAACAGCTCAGCTTGAGGACGACAAAGACGGGAAGGGGGACAATGGAAGGCAGTGTTCATTTCTGTGGGTTCTGAGTGCGCAGCCCAGCAAATGGCACCGCTTGGACGCGACGCAGTCCTGCATCAGAGGTCTCCCCTTCGCACATAAGATGTTATAATGAAAGGCTCTGAAGGTAAGAAAAACTCAATTTCACTTTGGATCTAAAATCTTCCAGAGATGGCTTTTGAGAAGGCCAGACAATTTAACTGATTTGTTTCACACTTCATAAAATCCTACATCTACAGAAAACATAAATCCCTGCCAATTTGAATTACGTGTGATCAGGTTTCCACTTATATTATATAAGAAGATTCCAAACCAGGGCTTGCAAGCATCGCTGCTCCGACTGCATTGAACACTTAGCCTGGTTTAAATATCCCAGGGACACTGGCCCCTATGGAGCCGTGAGGAGCCCACCAGCAGAGAAGCAGCTTCAGGAGGGAGCAGAAACAATGAGGAAATGGTGAGGGTCAGAAGAGCTGGGATCACAATGGCCAGAGCTGGGAGGGGGGAGGTCTTGGAGCACAAGTGCTCCCCTTCTCTGGTTGGTAGTCAAGGCCCTGAGCTTGGCAGCAGAGCTGGGACCTGCACATAGGACTTTGGACTCCTAGTTCAGTGCTCCTTCCAACACCTCCCTTTGTGAAATCAGTGCTCCTTCATACACCTTGTATGAAGGTGAGGCCAGAGGCAGGCAGGGAGGCTGCTGTGAGTTAAATGGCAGGTGTTTGCCCAAACCCTCTCCCATCTGCTCCCCCACAGAGGAGTCAGAGGCTCCACTTGGTAACTGGGGCAACCTGTGGGAGGATTATGTCCAGGGAAGCAGACCCAAAGGCCCAGGAGTTATCAGCTCACTCAGGGGTCTTGCAGGAATTTCCTGTGATGGGATCTGGGTCTTGCAAATAGCCACACTAAGCTGAGGCTGTCACTTCTTTCCCTCCCTCTTGGGAGAAACGTGTGCTCTTGAGTCACTACTTGCCCGTGCCCTGCTTCTCTCCAAAGACTGGGCCTAGCTCCAAGAATGCCCACAGGGAGCCGGCATGAGGGTCCGCACTGAGAACAGAGAGCAAGCCAGCCCAGGGGGCAGTGAAATACAAGCTGCAGGCAGCCAGGCTCTACCCAGGGGAGCAACGGTCAGCAACACAGAACTCTCTGGACCCAGGGCCATGGGCCTAGTCTTCAGCAAAAACTCATAGGTGCTGCTGATTTCCCTTCCCCCTTTTCTTAATCGTAAGACATACATTACACACAAAGCGTGCATGCCAACACGTGTCCAGCCACCCAGGTGAAGAACTAAAGTACTACAGCATACAGGAGGCAAGCCCCACCCCTGTTCCTCTCCCTTGTCACCCCTCTACCCCCTCCAGAGGTAGCCACCGGGCTAATTTCGGGGAATCATCATTTCCTTGGTTTTCCCTATAATTTTTAGCACTGTGTATACGCATCCCTAAAGATGACAGTTTAGTTTTGCCTATCAGTGCACCTAGCTACTGTTCGCCCATTCTCGTTTTTATATAATACTCAGTTGGACGAATAGGTTTTATTTATGTATTCTGCTACCTACAGACATTTAAGTCATTTTCAGTTTTTGGTGACTGTAAACAGTGGTGCAGTGAATGTTCTTGAGTCTGTCTCCCGGTTTCCAGGTGCCGGAGTTTCTCTACGACACACACTTGACCATGAAAACACTACCTGGCACAGAATGCACTTCCCCACCTCCACCAGGTAATGCCCATCTGTGTTCCAAAGTTGTGCTGCCTCTCCCTCCCTTCAGGACACTGATAAACCTGCCCGTTCTGAGAGGAAGTCACTGGTGACTCGGAGGCCAAGATAGTCTAGTCCAGGGGTGGCGAACCTTTTGGCGATTGAGTGCCAAAGTTTATGAAATAAGAGTATACTCGCTCGACTCACGTGCCAACCCATCAAGTGAGATAGAGGTATCAATTATTTTTATGTCTATAAGAAGCATAGGATGTTTTTATAACAAAAAACAATAATTCCGCGTGCCACTTTGGGCACGTGTGCCATAGGTTCGCCACCCCTGGTCTAGTCCATCACCAGACTGACAAGTGAAAGCTACATCCTGATACCACCTCTGTGAGACAAAGGCCAAGACTTTCCGATTCTGCGCTTAACCAGAAGCAACAACTAAAACAGCTGAAGTGTCCACGAGAAAAATGTCACAAATTCCCCAGAAGCATGAGAGCAACTGCAGCTTGAGAGGAAACCCATCTTCCCACACTATTAATTGTCAGCAACAAATACCAACGTGTCCCTACGATATTAAGTGCAGAAAGACTGCACACTGATAAATCCCAATCTGCCATGGAGGCAGGAGAAAGGAGGTAAGGGGTGGGGAGGGATCCCGGAGGCCACCACATACCTGTATACCGGCTGCATCTCTCTTGCGATGCCAATGATGGCGCCTGGCAGGAAATTGTCAAACTCCTCAAACAATTCCCGGATGTTGGTCTTGTACTTTAGGTCTAGGTCCAGCTGAATTATCCGCAGGATCTCTGGAGGGGGGAAAAAGGGACAACAATAAAACAGAGACACACATCCTGGGAGGCTCGGCTATTTACAGAAAATGAAGTGGAAGGTGCAGAAAAGGGTACTAGATTATTCCTGCTGTCACTGAAGATGCAAAGTTACTGCTGGAAACAAAGGCCTTTCCTTTGCCAGCCACCCCCTCCACAAGACTAAAAGTCTCCATATAAACAATTGCTGCATATCCTTCCCCTTGCAGACAGAAATTTTGTTTAAAACCCGGTGACCATAAGCTTCAGTTTAGGCCTACACTCCTGGTGTAGTTGTCAACAGCGTGTCATTTCATTCTCAAAAGTATCTGCACATTGTATGGACACCCTACTTAAAACTGAAAGCCGACAGGTGTTTCTCTTTGGGACACAGGTGGTAAATGACCCAAGGAGAGAGGGGTAAAAACCCTTATTGTCTTAGGTCCTTATTAGCATTTCAGCAAACTTAAGTGTCAAGTGAGTCTCACAATTACCGGACACTTCAGAGCTGTTTGCTTCCACTGCCTCCCAGTAACTCAGGAGTGAGAAGGGCAGAGGGAGGCGCTGGCCAAGTTAATTCTCTCATTCTTCACCCAACCAAGCCTGACTGAGCTCCTACACTGTGGGTGCTAGGAGCGGTACAGACACCAGGCTACGGAGACCCTGCCCTCAAAGAGTGACATGCAGGCGACTGAAAACAGAGTAACTGTGCCAACGTGAAGTAGAAGAGGGGCCATAGGAGCTCCAAAGAGGAAGTGCTTGGAGTTCAGTGAGGGAGGGAGAGAAAGTACGTGGTAATAAGGAAAAGGCCTGGCAAGGAATCAGACCACACGAGTACAAGTTCCAGTGTTGCTGATTAATTCCGTGGCCCTGGGAGAATTATTTTACTTCTCTAAACCTTCACTGTTCCATTTGTTAAAGTGGAGATGATATTACACAACATGCCTCGGGAGGCTGCGATGCCAAGAAGATGGGACAACAGATGGGACAGGTCATCTATACACACTGCTACCAGGATCTAAGGCTGGGAGAGGGGGGCACTCACCAAGGCCTGAGGCAGCCAAGGAAAACCACAAAAGATGGAGACGTGGATTGGACCGTAACATGTGGGCAGGCAGGAGAGATGAAATAACCCCACCCAGGACACCGGGGCTGACCGCTCGCTCTGCAGCAGCCTTTTCATGCCTGAAGATGCACTGAGGACGGGCCATCCCTGGCATCCCTGTGAAGACTGGGGCCCTGTCTTTGGCACCCCGGCCTCCATCTACTCACTGTGCAGCCTTCCCATCCAGTGAACACTCGGGAAGCCCTGTGGAATTCAATAGCCATTCTCTAAATTAGCTTATAAAGAATTCACAGCTTAGGATTTAAGAAAAGCTCATTCATTTTGTTCTGTGTTCCATTTTCCTTCATGATGCGGAGAAACATTAGTTGACAGCCTACATAAGTTTTCTGAAAAAAATTAATTGCAGTAGGTGACAATGCAGCTACACAGGCCTGAGGAAAGTGAGAGGGCACCAGGGTCAGCTGCAAAGGGGGTACAGGAAAAGCCCCCTGGGCAACGTGGACCCTGCTGCCTGCCTTGCTTCACATTACCCACACCTACCCGGAAAGGTGAGTAAAAATGCTGCTTCCCCTCCTGCACTAAAAACCACAACAACAGCAACAACATAGAAGCCCAGAAAGGTGATGATAGGGAGCCTCCTGTGACCACGGCTGTCTCCCAGAACGCTGCCCTAAACCAGAAGCCAAGACTAGTTACAGGCCACTGTAATTAGCCAGGGCAGAGCCTCCAGGAGCCTGCTGCTCTCACCTGGGAAACAGAGGGAAGGAAACTGATGGTAACCTCAGGGAAAAACACCGTGTCCCAGGAGAGAACGTCCAGGGGTGCGAGTTGCAGTCATCAAGAAGTCATAATGCGGAGGCCCCACAGCACACACCCACTCCCAGCCATTTCTCTTCTTCCTTTCAATCCATCTACACACCCCAAGCTCCCACAGGCAGCTCTTACTCAAGGTAGAGCAGAGCCCTTATGTGACAGGGACGAGATGACACCATCACCCCAAGCAGAGAAGCCACATCGTCGTAGGTTCTGTCAATAAATGGTAGGTGGAGGGTGGCATGGGGAAGAACACAAGGGCATTTGGCCTGGACATGGGGAGGCCTCAGGGATGTTTGGCAGTAGTTTCGTGGCATTGTCAAGATTGTGAGAGAGGGGTAAATTTCATCCTCATGTCCTCGGGAAGTACTTCCAATAACATCAATGCTGGTCACAGAAGCACCCTTTCTTTGAGTGGTTTTTAAGTGTCCAGCATTGCACAGGCAATACTTTACTTCTCATAACCACCCAACATGTCAAGTAGAGCTATTCCTACAGTTAGATGAAGAAATAGAGGTTTTGAACAGTTAAAAACAATCGCCCAAGGACCCACAACAAATAACAATTGGAGCTGGGATCTGAATCTAGTCAGAACTGACTTGGAAGCCCAGCATGCTCTTTCCATAAACCCTGATTCCTCTTCTGGTCAGGCAGGAGCTCCACAGAGGCAGGTTTTGGCTCCAGTGCTGACCCAGGAGCAAGCAGAGGTGCCAGTGACCGTGACAGACAAAAAGCAGAACAACTAGCTGGCCTAATGTGGAATCTAAGGAAAGTCCTGTATGTCAAAATGGTAGCAATTTCACTGTAAGAAACTCCTAATGGTAGAGAGGCCATTCATTGATTCAATTAGTCATTCTTCCTTGAAAGCCTACCACATGCTATGTGCACTCTGGTCTTTCAAGGTCATTTACATCCAACCGCCTCTGCAAGGGGCAGCGTGAATGCCTCTCCATGGCCTATGGTCACAAGTTGCGGCTGCCTGCCTCAGGTCACCACTACCTGTGTACCTGTCCCACTGTCCTTGTCAGAGAGAGTGCTCCTGGGAGGCAATGTGCTGGCAAGGCAGAGCTCAGGGGCACCGTATGTCTCCTGCAAAGGACCCAGATCCTTCATGTGGGCAGAGCCCCCGCCTTGTCTTCATAAGCCCCCTCAACAAACCTGAGCACTTTCTCTGTCCTTTTGGGAAGAGAGGGAGTGAACCTGGAAAGGGCATGCGAAGCCCTTAGACACAAGAATTTGAGATGCTTTCATATTTTACAACTTCTCATTTGTAAAGCTCCTTTCAGGAAGGGCTTGCTCAAAGGTGCTAACACTTTTCTCAAGAGGAACTTCACCAAAGCGAGGTTAACTGATTAGGAAGGAAAGCAGCAGCAGCTCCAACACAAAGTGACCCTCTACACCCATATGAAAGGACTGACCTAGTTGTCACCCTTCAGTCTAAGACAGGAGGACACTCCCTTCTATTCAGGGAGGCTGACCGGCCTCAGCACAGCCTGCACTGTCATGTGGGCATCTGTCCAGGCTGTTATCCTTTTATGTAATTATGAAATAAGATGCCAAGTTGTAAATGTCACTGCTGAAAACAGGAAGATGCTTACTAGGAATATTGGAATTCATTAGAAGATGTTTTTAAAGGGCCCTATCCCTCTGGCCCCTGGTCCTTCACATAGTCATCTCTCTGTGGGAACTACATCTGGGGATTTTATACACAGTGCTGAAAAGCTGTTCTGAATCCTCAAGATTGATGTAAGAAAGTGACAGCCACCGATGGCCCAGAGAGGAAGCTGTTTGGAGGACAGCTGTAATGGCAGCAGTAGAACCATTGAAATCTAAGGAATAAATGAATGAGATAATAGCCCTCAAAGCAAGGAGAAGATGAAATTTATAAATCATGGCAAAGAATGTTTAAGACAAAGGAGGATTAGACAGCTATAAAACTCAAAAAAATGGCCAGCATCTAAGGCTGATTGAATGCCCACCATGTCAGAATCCTGTGAGAAGATACAAAATGTAGAGGACAGAATAATCTAGGGTAATACATCTGAAAGAGCCTGATAATAAATGAGGGGAAACTGAGGACCAAGAAGAAGGACTTGTCAGGAGTCACACAGTCGAACTAAATGGCAAAGCTGAGCCTGGAACTCAGGACTTTTAACTCCCTAGTTAACATTCTTATATTAATTATTCTCCTTCCCACCACCCGCTCCCAACGTGGGCCATAAACTCCTAGACGGCAGAAAATGTATAACGGGCTAAAGGGCTGTGCACAAAACTTGCCAGGCACCCAACACAAGTGGTTCATGGAGGATCTGCATATCATCTCATGAAAATGTAAGCCCAAAGATGAATAAGTAGCAGTCAAAGAAAATAAATAAGAGACCTCCGTGATCCAGACACTTCACAGCCAGCTTTTGGGAATGAGAAAATTGTTCTCCATGTTCCTACATTAACATCAGGCAGGGATGCTGAAAACTGAACCAAACAAAGCTTCACTTCCTCTAAGAGCAAACCTTGAGCTGTGCTAAATTCAAAGGGAAGCAGGAAGCTAACTTAACATCCAGGCACCTGGAGACTCGAGCTCAGAAGTGCCTGATGTGAGCGCTGCAGCAGACAGCGTAAAACACTATCCACCCCACTGCGCTGCCACCCTCTGTTCCAGTTAGACGTGTTCATTTCTGGGGATGCGCTCGCTGCTACGTCTAATTGTTTGGATCAGAGTCCTTCCAACCAGGCCCTCACACTTCACTTTTTTTTTTAAGATTTTATTGTTTGAGAAAAGGTCAAAGAGAGAAAGAGAAGGGGGAGGGCCTAGAGCAGTCTCCACAGTTGTACATCATTAGTTGTGACATGGTTTCATTCCACACTTCTACATGTGGGGTAAATGGGGTGGAAACCAAACCAGGGGACCTCCCACACAGGACATAAGACCTTTGCTGCTGAGCCATCCCGGCAGTTACCAATTGCACCACAGTTCAGCACATGGGTTTGCACAAGCCGAAGCCAGGATTCAATCCTCAGACCTCATGGTTTCGAGGCAAGCGCTCAACCACTGTTTATCCTGACATCCCCTACATACACATTTTTCATGCATGCATTTAGTCACAAGAACAAGAACTTGTGCCATTTTCTCCAGGTAAAAGGCCACTTGTCCATGTGTTAGGAAAAGTTCTGTGTGGGTATCTGGTATTTGAGGAACCCACTTGTGTTGAGTATCCTCCTTGGGTGAGTTCCAAGGTCTGATGCTGGCTGACCAGGCCTCTTGGTAGATGGGAGCTTCCAGCATGCCTACCTCACGGGTCAGCAGTTGGAGCTTTAAACACTGGTTTCCATGGGGATGAGAGTTTGGCAACACATCAAGCAGGGTGAGCTGAGCTACTTCAGGAAATGGAAGACTAGCTGCCTTAGGGAATATAACGTGGTTCAGGGTTCCTGGCTGAAATCCCCAACCATAGAGCTGACGAATTTTTTACCACAAGAGAGGAGCCACTGAAGTATGTCAACTCAAAATGCGAAAAGATGCTAAAGATCTAGGTGGGCTTTCTGGTTTGAGACATCTTTCCACTTGAACTTCAGCTGCAGGGGGTTTGCTACCATCTTCACAACGGGGACATGTCTCCTCACCTCACCTCTCCTGCTCCAGCTGCAGGCTAATGAAATAGTGCCACTGGTTCTAACAAGGTGGGACAAAACAGACAAGATTGAAAGTGCTGGCTAAAGATGCAGCTCTCAAGAGCTTCCTGATCCCGTTGCCATCATCACCACCCTGGCCTGGACAGCACGGAGTGGGCTCCAGACTGTGCAGGTGATCGCTCTCAGGGATCAGGAAGCCCACACCTGCCGCTGCTGTCTGAGGCCCCGAGCAGCAGCCTGGAGGGCCATAGGGTCCATTCCTCTGTACAAGTGCACTGCCCAAAGCAACAGTCAGGGCCTTAGAGCCAGCTGGGAGGTGCCCAAGTCAACATTCCCCTGTGGAAACAGGCTTGGGACAGCTCTTCATCAGCCTCCAATTAAACCAGCCACAAGGCATGTCATCTGACCGGGGATGGAATTACAGCCCAAGATGAGTAATTAATGATACCCGAAAACAAACAAAAGGAAAAGAAAAAGCCTCCTTTTCTCTCTCCTCCCTTCTCCTATCCCCAGAAACAATTCCTGGTAGACAACTGTTAACAAACACAAAACAATGTGCAACAAAACAGATCAGGAAATGATGAAAAGAAAAGACATGCTTAGGTGGGCACTGGGCCCACCGTTCCGGGCAACACACAGGCCTTCTCTCAAGGGCATGCTAACCATGTGAGCTCCTTCTGTCCCTTTCTGTTTTGAAAGAGCTTCAGAGCTTCCTGGAAATAAATATTTAGAAGACATCAGAGGGCTTCCACTTCAGAACATCAGCACCAGCCTTGCACTCACCAGAGGGAGAAAGGGAAATGATGACAACCCCGAGCTATGAGGGGCATCACGGGGCTGAGGACCTGGAAGCAGCTGTGTGGGAAGCGAGCCCAGTTCCTCATTGTTCACTTGGAAATATCGCAGCAATCTGCCACCTGCTTTATAATCCTCTACAGCTTTTAAATCGCTGGTCGGCAGCACCTCATGGCCTGCAGGAGCCAAAAGGGGCAAATGAAAAGGTGTGGAGACTTCCTCTAATGGTATAAGGCTCATGACCCGTGTAGGAGCTGTTTTGAGGTCCATGAGACAGCACAGTCCCCATGTGTCACACCAGCCAAACTGGCTTCTCCTGCTGGAGCGTCTCACGCCATGATGGAGGGCCCCCTGCCGCACGGCACAGACCCAAGCTGTGTCCCTGAGGGGGTCCACAGGGGGAACTCACTGTGGTGGCTCTACATCCAACTGGGATCTGGGGGTCACTTCCCGGATGGGCTTTCCCTGTCCCTCAAAGCCCCCTCCTCTATTTCTTTTGCTGTGTCAGGCCAACCTGTAGGACAGCTGGCTAACTATGGCACTAGCCGCTATGAAGCAACAGAGTGGAACCTGCCAAGGTCTGAGGTCTTGGGCACAGACTGCTGGGGCTTCTCCAGCCTGGTCAGCCAAATGCACGCTCCCTAAACCCTAAATGCAGGGAGAGGGTGTCTGTGGGCCAGGCCCCTACTGGGGGCTGCACATTTCTGACTCAGCTCATGAACCTCCACTGTGCTTCTGCCAGGTGGGCTTTAGTGACTCCCATTTTCAAATAAGGAACCTGAGGCTCAAAGAGTTTTGGTAACTTGTCTACAACAACCTAGCAAGGAAGCGTTGGAGTTGGGAGCAAGCACAGACTTGTCTCACTCAATAGTTTGATCCATCACATATACCAGTAGGTTTCTGAGAAAAAGCCTTCCGACATCTCTGAAGTCCCTTTTAAAACCCTGCCATCTTTAAAAACAACACTGCCACCTCCAGGGTGAAAACAGATCGCTCCAGACGGCCTCAGTGCAGTTATTAGGACTTCCCTACTCTGTACAACCACCTCCCTCAACACCACTCCCCCAATACACACACAGAATTAGAACACTATTGGGGTCCTCTTCCACTGAGCAGAGAGCACTGCAGATATTGCAGGAAAAGCAGTTTAATGTCACAAAAGTCAGTTGAAAGAAATTTGTTAATGACACTATGTATAAATATATTCATTTACTCATCCAAATGCTCTGAGATATGATCATTATTTGTTTGCCAAATGAGGAAATGAAGTGTGGCAATCAAGGTCACACAGCCTGGTGAATTCACAAATTTGTTGGGCTCTGAAGCCCCACACCTGCCCTTCCTCCCCACACTCCCCCACCTTCCAGGCCCCTGGACGGCCAGGATACAGCCTACACTTAGCTCTGCAGGTGCTGCTCAGCCAGGAAGGCCCTGACTGTCCCCTCTGCTAGTCTATATTTCCCACATTAAATGCAGCCTGCCCCCAGCTCTGGGGGAGGAGGTGGAGGGAGGAAATGGAGTTCATAAGAGTGATTTATACAACCTGTTAGCAACTCTGCTAAAAAGGTTTTGGGGCCAAGAGGTTGAAATAAATGACCTACATGACAAATTCTTACTTCTAGCCCTACTCGCCCCCTCTCAAAATGAAGCCTGGAAAATTGAGTGTTAGCTATGGCTCAGCCATAACGTCTTTTATAACGATCAGCTCCTGTTTGGTGGACAAAACAAAGCAAATCTATTATGCAAAGACACGGTTTTGCTTCAGCAACTGTGCAACATGAGTCTCCACCCTCACCCTTAGCACCTTCTGTAACTAGGTATGAATCATATCCTTTAGGACAGGACAGAATTTATTTCCAACTGGGCTGAAAAACTTTAGGGACATATATAACAAGACGACACATACAACACCTGGTCTCAATTTTCCTCTCCCTTCTATTGCCAATATGAAATTGTAGCTCGGACTTCTTTATGAAGTTCAATACACAGGGGAAACTGAACTTTAGATTTGAAAGACTACCCACCCACCTCTTTCACTTCCATAGTATAGATGTTCACGGTCCTTGCTGGCCTCTCCACCAGACACAGCTCTCTGGTGTCTGCTATAGACTTTATTTCTTGTCTCCAAAAGTGTAAGCTCCCCTTCCTGTTTGGGGGAAGACCTCATGCTGACTTTGTACACCAACAGAGACTGATGCTTGGTCTCTGCTCTTCACCAGCAGGCTTTTTGTCATAGACCCCTGGCGATGGCAGATGTAGAAAGTAGTCCTCTCTGGGCAGAATTAATAGGTGCTTTCTGGAAATAGTGATATGGCGACCACTGGTCTGGCCTAAATGATCATAGTTTAACTTTGACAATTCCTTTCTGAGGTTCTTTATATAACTACGGGGTCTCCTGTCTCTACACGGGTCTCCTTCAGTCTCCTCTAGCTGAGTAGAGTAGGAGGCCCTGCGACAAAGAGAGGGGCAATGCACTACAGAGATGCTGGCACAGGAAGGGTAAGTGGGATCAGGCAGAGAACAGCCAACTTCCCCAAGGGGAAGAAGGCTGCCCTCGGGCACATTCCCCACACCCCCACTCCAACCCAGACCATAGAGGAACTGAGCAAGAGTGACCCCTCATCATTCCTTGGGCCCAGAAATCCACATCATGGCAACACTTGAGGAGAAACATCAATTTCTCCACTTTATGAGCCCAGAAATACCTTTCTGAGATTTCTCTGTGAAGAACTACCCATTCCCTTTTGCCTTTTGTAGCAGGACAGAAAAAGATGGTTTTAATCTTTTCAGGAGCAACATCTGCTCCCCTGTGACAGTTTGCAAACTGCCCTGCCAATATTCAAATGGCTCCTCAGGTTTCCTGTCTCCTGAGCCAGGCCTCTTGCCAAATTGTCATGTAATTTTATTGATTTTCATGCTACATAAAAAAAAAAAGAAAAAAAGGTGAACTATCTGTCATCACCTAAAAATGATGAGGCTCCTATCTGCCAGGCACTGGGCTAGGTATTTTTATGTATTTTACCTCATTTAAGCCTTAAAAGTAGGGTGTACTGTCCCCATTTTATAGTTTTCTCCTACCCAAGATACAGTCTATGTTTCACTGCTTTCATCCCTGTTTACTAAGGTTAAGAGCAGCCGCTCCTCCTATGAGTCTAAGAATAATTACCCAAGAACGTGGAGAAGTCAAAAGACTGACCCCCATGTTGGGAGTCTAGACTCCAATTTTCATTTAAAATACAATTTGCCTTCCTATGGAACAGGTATTACCAAAATACCTTCTTATAACTTGTTCTCATCATAGACCCTACAAGCAAAAAGATTCTAGCTACTAAATTGTACTTAAGCCCTAATTAACTCATTCCCTCGTTTTGATTAAATTGTAATTTCACTTGATTAATTTAGTTTCTTTTTAATTATATAAAATTTATTCGTTTTAATTTTTTAATTAAAGACATAAAATATAATGCCAAAATTGACATAATTTCAGATGAAAGCTAAAAAAAAAAATTAAGATTTAACTTCTAAATATTTCAGTGTGTAGTTCTTAAGAAACAAGGGCACTCTCATAATGATAGCACAACCATCAAAACCAGAAAATTAACATTAATTCATCATTTAATCTAAAATTTCCTCCGAAATCTGTCAATTTGCCAAAAATAAAATTAAAATTTCTGGTCTAAGATGGCATATAGTTTTCATGTCCCTTTTCCTCTTCATCTTCCATGACCTAAGCCAATTTGAGGAATACAGGCCAATTATTTAGCCTGATTTAGTAAAATCTGCATCAATTTGGGTTTGCCTAATGTTTCCTTAGGGTTAGACTCAGGGTACACATCTTTGTCAAGAGTGGCATAGAGTGATGCTGTGTTTTTCTCACTCTTTCATATCAGGAGGCACAGAAAGTCAATTGTTCCATTATTGGTGATGTTAATTGTGATCACCATAAAGTTACTCTTTTTTTTCTTTATAGCAATAGCATTATATGGAAGAACATTTTGAGACTGTGAAAATATCCCATTCTTGAACAAACTTTTGTCTTCTGGTTCAGCATCCACTGATTCTTCTTATCTGAATAAATTATTACTATAATGGTTGTCACCAAATGGTGACTTTCTAATCCCTTCATTTCTCTCACATTCATTAGTTGGCATTGTACTGTAGCGAAGAACTTTCTGTCATCCCCCTTATGGTAGGTTGCACCACGCAAATTCTTCCCTGCCTGGAAGGCTCTAGTGCTGCCGGCTACAGGGGAAATGGACAAGCAAGGAGTGTCAGGGCTGCCAGCATTGTGGCTTTAGACCCATCATCCAAGCACTCGGGGGTGGCGATGACCCTCTTGCTTATTCAATAAATGAATGAATCAATCAATCAATCAGTGAATAAAACATTTACAAAGATAAATAAGTGAGTAAAGAAACAAATAGGGGTATGCCAGGAGAGCTCGGCAGTTGAGTGCTTGGCTTGCAATCGTGAGGTCTGGGGTTCAATTCCCAGCCCTGGCCCATGCAACCCCACATGCTGAACTATAGAGCAACTGATAACTGCTGCGATGAGAACCACAGCAAAGGTTCTCGCCTCCCATGTGGGAGGCCCCTGGTTTGGTTCCCACCCTGTGTGACCCCACGTCCACCTATGTGGAATGAAACCATGTCACAACTAATGATGTACAACTACAGAGACTGCTCTGGGTCCTCTCCCCTTTTCTCTCTCTCTCTCTCTCTCTCTCTCTCTCTCCTCTCAAATAAATAAATAAAACAAGTAGGAGATGACTGCATATCAGAAGTACTTTTAAAAGGCAAGGTCAGACCAACTCTTCTTTCCCCTATTTTTTTTTTAAATAAGCATGTAGTGGGCTCTGCCTTATTTAATGAAATGTGAACTTAGAAATTTAAGGGATGAAAGAGTAGACAAGGCACTGGGTTAGAGCCCTGGCACTGCCATTATATGCAACCTTGGGCAAGCCACTTCCCCTCTGGGCATCAGTTTCCCCAGACTGCAAAGACAAGAGGGCTAGAATGTCACCCTGTGATTATGAACGAAGGTGGCCTTTCCCCTCACTCATAACCCAGCTGCTTTCTCTCAGAATAACACAAATATATATCAGGCACAGATGCTAGGCCTCACTGTGTTGACCTCAGCTATGCCAAGCCAAGTGAGCCATCAAGTCCCTACTGTTTTCCAAGTGAGGAGAAAGTTAAGAAATGAATGGCATTCAAAAATATAAATATATATGGTTTTGGGTGAGCGCTAGATTTAGTGGGGGATCATTTCTTAGGTTATATAAATGTCTAACAACTATGTTATGAAGCTGAAACTAATATAATGTTGAATGTCAACTGTAATTGAAAAAAAACTAAAACAAACAAAAAAGGAAATGAATGACATTGTTCTTAGCCTTAAAGCATGCAAATATAGGATTTTCGTTACATAGTCTCTGCTGCTACTACTGCCACTAGATTCCAATTGTTCCTTATCACTGTTCCTCATGACTATTAAATATTACCATATGGTAACAATCACTTAGTACCTACTATGTGGCAGACACTGGGATTTTTTTAATGTCCAAATTTCCACTTAAGAAATGTGGAAAACTAAGGTTCACAATGGCTAAGTAACTTGTCTAAGGTGAGTGACCAAGCAGTAATAAACATCAAGCCTGCTTGGCCCTAGAGTCTATGAGCTCTGAAATTACTCTGAAATTAGTCCACACCTGTCCCAGTTATCTGCTGCTGCATAACAAACCACCACAAAACTCAGCTAAAACAGGTTATGATCATCCCTCATGGTTCTGTGGATCAACCAGGCTTGGCTGGGCAGTTCTCACTTGGGTCTCTCACGTGGAAACCAGAACATGGCAGAGGAGGCTACAGTTACTAAGGCTCAGCCAGGCTGGGCATCCACAGTACACATACTGCTTAGCAGTTAACACTGGCTGTCAGCAAAGAGCTCAGTGGGGCTATTCAACCAGAGCACTTTCATTTGGACTCCCCCTGGGGATCTGGCTCCACCTATGGTGGCAGCTGGATTCCCTAAGGGAGCTTGCCAAGAACCAGTGTCCAAAAGACCCAGGCCAAAACCACAAGGCTCCCCGTGACAGAGCCTCGGAAGTCATGCTGCATCACTACCGCTGCATCCTACTGTGGAAAACAAGTGACAGAGCCAGCCCAAGCTCAAGGGGAGGGGCCTACACAAAGGTGTGAATACTGGGAGGCATGGCTCATTAGCTCATCTTTGAAGACCAGCTCCACATACTCTCACACCATAGTGAATCACGGGTTATTTTAAATTTCTTCTTTATACTACGCTAAATTTTCTATTATACATATGTATTCTTTTATAGCTACTAATAACAAAAATAAATGAATATTTTAAAACACATAATATATGATTATCAGTATGTTCAAGCATATATTAATGTACTATGTATTATGTATTTATATATGTGCAAATACAAGGGCTGTCTAGGAAAAATTCCAACCCTAAATGTGTCTACTTTTCACATTACATGGCAGGGTGCTCTCTGGACAGCCCTCATATATACATATACATATATGAGATTATAAGAAAATTTGCATTTTTAAAAATGTTTTGTCTCTTTTAAATGAACATGTAGTGCTTTTAAATTTAAAAAAATTTTTAAAGGAACTAAATAACTACCTCATAGACTATATCCATTTGGGGGCAACAAATATCAGATTTAAAGCATTTTGCCCTGACCTCAAGTTTCTTTAGGATGCCTTCAAGATGGCCGGAGTTACCCATTTTTATTATCTTTTTCCTAAGGCAAGTCTACCTAGAAACTTCTGCCTTCCTTCTACTTTACCACAAGGTGGTTTTCTGGGTTTCTAGATGCATTTTTTAAAGAAAGAGCAAATGATAAGCTGGGAGTTAGTCTCATCTGGTTCCACTTTCCTCTCATTCATCTAATTATATCTGCGCTACACTTCCCCCGTCTCCTCTTGACAAGTACATGGTGGAAGTCCAAGGCACATGGCAGGTGCTCTGGGTACCAGAGAAGCTTAGCCAAACCTTCCAGTCTACTAGGATGAGTCTTCCTGTCAGAGGCCACTTTGTATTCTCAGAGCTCCAGGCCTAGAGGAATCCAGAAAAGAAAGGACAGCCTTAGAGATATTACACACGAGAACACAGAAATCAGAAACCAGGAAGTTCAATCAACGCTCAGGAGGTAGCCTGAGGCAGATCAATCCCCCTCTCGTCAGGGAAGAGACTGAGAACCTCACATGGACAATGATGGTTGAAGGCAATGAAGCTGCCACTGCCCCCAAACAGACCATCTGAACCCAACACCGAAAGCAGCCTGGGGTCTCCCGCTGAGTCTGACCTACCAAAGGCCACCGGTGAGCCTGGATTGGAAACCACTGGAACCGAGTATAAAGAGAATGAGGAACGTGGACAGAAGACGACAAAACGTGGGACTGCCTTTTCCTGGAGGTCCTGTCTTCCCAAAGGAAGGCAGCTTCCAACCAGCCAAGTACCAAGGTCTGTTACCAGAGTCCACACATGTCAGTGGCTCAGAGGGCTTGAGGAGGCCGATTTGTTGAGTCACTCAGTGCTATTTTTATCCAGTTTCCAAACCATAAACCCACACATCACATTTCATTGTTTAGGGTGGATTAAGATTTTTGACTTGGCTTTTCTTGTGGTTTAATTTCCTGCATGCCTGTATGAAAGAAAACTTTCAGCATTCCTATGGAAACAGATGACATTTTAACCTTTTCTTGGCAGTGTGGTGTCCAGATTATCGGTGTCTTGTCTCCTTAATAAAACAAGCCTGCTCTGATTAAGCATGGGGGCCATGACCGGCCCCTTCTCTCCTCTATCAAGGCAAGCAGAATCCCACAGATCAGGGTTTATGCTCTGGCTCCTGGGACGCTAGGCCAAGGCAAATTTGCTTTATTAATATTTTAGTCCAATATTAAGAGATGACACTTCCTCTGTGCAATTCATTTCTTTAAGATTTATTTTATTGTTTGAGAGAAAGTGAGAAAGAGAGAAGGGGGGAGGGCCAGAGCAGTCTCCAGAGTTGCACATCATTAGTTGTGACAGGGTTTCATTCCACCCAGGGAGATGTGGGGCCACACAAGGTGGGAAACGAGTCGAGGGCCTCCCACATGGGAGGGGAGAACCTTCACCATGGTGGTTACCAGTTGCACCACAGTTCATGCACATGGGGTTGCACAGGCCAGGGCCAGGAATCGAACCCTGGACCTTTCAATTGTGAGGCAAGCACTCAATCTGCTGAGCTATCCTGGCATCTCTCCTCCCCCATGCCCATGCAATTTATTTAAGAGTTAAGTGTGACATAATTAAAATCATTAGTGATAAACATTTGGGTACAGTTTGGTAACTGCCAGTGATGGAAGAGTTGGATACTCTTAAAACTATTCCCTTGGGGAAGCCGGGATGGCTCAGTGGGTTAAGCGCTCACTTTGCAGCGCAGGGCACCAGGGATCGAATCCCGGCCCCGGCCCGTGCGGAACCATATGCTGAACTGGGAGCTCCCCCAGTTCAGTTCTCTCTCTGTCTCTGTCTCTGTATCTCTCTCTGTCTCTGTCAAAAAATAAATAAATAAAAATATTAAAAAAAAACAAAAAACTATTCCCAAATGATTTCAATCATAAAGCCAGGAATGAGTATGTGGTCATAGAAATAACAAACACATACCACAAGAAAAAAGAATGTTCCTTTTCTGTGGAAGCTAGGATGAGTTAGTGCTCATCCATACTGGTCTTCTGGCCAGATGACTAGTTCCTGGCTATTGTGAACCGAAGTGATGGGTGAAACTTCTAGACTGTAACAGTGAAAGCCACTGCACAGCCTTTTCCACTCTTCCCCTGCCAATAATGTGTTCCAGGTAGCGTAGCTATAGGACAGAAGTGGCCTGGATCCTTGGGTTGTTGCTTGAAAGGAAGTTGCCCTAGAGACAGCCACCGTACCCACAGTGAAATTGGCTTGGGGGAATAAATATGTACGAAGGCTCTGAGATTCAGGGAATAATTGTTCTGTAGCCCAGTTTAGCTGTCAGTGTACAGGTTGTGGCTCAAGTCATGCTGGATAAGGTGGACATGCCCAATCTTTTATATGCCCACACATCTAAAAGATGTGACATAATTTTAACAAGAGGACCACAATCCAGTAATGAATGACTTGTAAGGGAGAAGAGGTAGCCTTGCCCAGCGGCATATCATAATCTTGGGAGGAGGGGGCTATAGAGAATGTTTTTATCCCACCCACCCCCCACCCCCAGGTAATTCTGATACCTTTGTGCTCATCCTCTGTGCTCACAATCTGAGAATAGCTGAGATAAAATGAGGAGAGATGCTGATCCTGAATATAAATCCCAGTTCTGTTACTCTGCCTCAAATAAGCCACACTTGTGAACCATCCGTGTGCACCAGCTCTCTGACATTCCCGTGTTATCTGGTTAATTTCTCATGTCTATTAAGCCCCTTTAGCTTCTCCAGTTCCCCATGTTAACTCCTTTATGCTTACACAGGGACTCTGAACACACAAAGGCAGGAGTTTGGGGCTGGAATTGACAATACAAATAGCTCACTAAGAAGATGCAAACATCACACAGCAACACTCCTTACCTCACAGAACTCATGCCTACAAGGGCTGCTGAAAATGTGATTTGTGATTTGAGACATAGAATATGGCCAACCACTCAGAACAAGTGGGAAGCAGCTCCCAAACCTTTGCCTGGGAACTCACTCCCCAGGACATCCAGCCTAACTCCACATCCTCTTATAGACTTTCCTGCCTAGCCATGCAGAATTACTTGCTCCCTTACAGTACTTCTGCTTACTTAATTCTACTGTATGCCCGTGGTGTTACACGAGTTGCGGCTACTGCATAGCGTGATGAATAAGGTGACCAACCGTCCTCCTTTAGGGAGGACAGTCCTCCTTTTGGAAGTTCTGTCCTCCCTCGAAAAGTGTCCTCCTAGATGTCCTGCTTTTCAACTTGTGTTCAGTTTTTACCCACAGAACTACCAGACATTAAAATAGATGACAATTGTCTATTTGAAGAAATTAGAAAACTAAATATGTATTTAAATTCTAAAAAATTGGTCAAGTGGGAAAATGAACATGTTGAAGTTGATAAAAGATGAGTGGAAATATTCAACCATTTCAAAAATGCACATATACCGTATGAAAATTTACTTCTAGTCCAATTTACATTGTGCTGCCCTGGCACTAATGCAGCAGTTGAAAGGGTTATTTTCAATTGCTAATGATTTTTGGACAACTGAAAAATCAAGATTGAATGTTGATACTCTAGCTGCAGCACTTGCTGTGAAATTCAATATAAAAAATAGTTCTTGTACAAATATTTCTAATATTTTTTTAGAAAATGCCACATTAACAAAAAATATTCAATCAAAAAATATTCATATTTAAATAATAATTAATCATAATATGCCTGTGTTATCTATTTACTATATTATAATGCTTTCTGTTTAGTTATTGTTGCAAAGAATAAATTTTTTTATTTGCAATATTTGTTTCTTTAATTTATGTCCTCCTTATTTATTTATGTCCTCCTTTTCATTGGAAAAAAGTTGGTCACCTTAGTGATGAAGGTACACACTCTCTTATCCGCCTCTTATCTTCCCATGGGAACAGGATCTAAAGAAAGCCCTTGATTGCAAGATGATCGCAAATGAATGAATGCAGCACTCTCTCTTAAGACTTACTCTGTTCCATATTTTCACCAAGACTTGTTAGAAGATAGAGAAACATACCTACCAGGTTTGCCGAGGTCATAAAGCAGAGACACAGAATGGCAGGGTGGGTCCATTTTTTTGATATTTCACTGCTGACAGCTTTCAAGCCCCATGCCTCCCTCTTCTTCTGCCCACCCCGGCACAAGCTGATAGAAAGCCTGGTTGCCCCCTCTTTTGGGGCCAGCAGCAAGTTCGGACTGTGTAAGCCCTGACCTGCCCAGAACCCTCAGCCCAGCCCCACCCCTAACCACCATAAAACCCCATGCCGCTCTTTCCCTGCTCTTTCCTCATGCCATTTCCAGACCAGTTAGGGAGGTGGCTCTGCTCCCACAAGGAAGCCTCATTATGTGGTCTCAACATTGAAACCAAATTTCGGGTGGGGTCTATCCTGGCACAGTGGGGTGGGCACAAGAAAGGGATGTGCAGGAGTGGTTGCACATGCACGCACCGCATCCCCTGCAGGATACAGTCGTCAACCAAGAACTCACATGCAGTCACAGGAACAGGGGGGTACAGTTTCACACACGGAGGTGAGACTATCACCTCACTCTGTACTTTAGTTTATATCCGTCACCCTCACAGTGCCCAGCTCTGAAGTTCTGTGTTCAAATCTAAGCCCCATATTTTAAGGGGGGGCAGAGGTTGACTAACTGTAGCTCGCCCAGAAGTACACATCCAGATCGCGAGCAGTCCAGAAATAGTTCCTGTGGGGAATACACAAGGAAAGTGGGGCTGTTAGCCCTGACTGAAGGCTTGAATTTCTAAAAGAAGAAACTAAGTTTCTTCACTGAAGTCAAGAGTGGGTATAGGAGTAAGTATCAACAGATAAAAGCAGTTTTTGAACAATGCAAGAAAGATCTTGGGGAAGCCAGGATGGCTCAGTGGGTGAAGTGCTCACTTTGCAACCCCAGGGACCGAGGATTGAATCCCGGCCCCGGCCCATGTGGACCCATATGCTGAACTGGGGAGTGCCCCCAGCTTAGTTCTCACCGGGGTGAAGACCCCGGCCCAGTTCCTGCCCTGTGCAGCCCCACTCCCACCTGTGGAATGAAAACTATGTGGAAAAACCGATGATGTGCAACTATGGAGACTGTTCTGGGCCGTCCCCCTTCTCTCTGTCTCTGTATCTCTCTCTCTCTCTCTCTCTCCCTCTCTCTCTCTCTCTGTCAAAAACAATAAAAATAAATCTTTAAAAAAAAAAAAAAAAGAAAGATCTTTCCAAAATCAAAACATGTCTGAAGATGAAAGAGGCTGCTTCTGGCAGCAGCCGCTCCCTGCTCATGACGAGCCCAAGCAGGTGGCACTGGACAATCTCAGTCGCCGGGATGCCACGGGAGATTCAAACACTGATGAAGGGATCCCGCCTTCGAGTGTGCCCAACCCTGAAATTCTCTGACCCAATTCAACAACTCCCTTATCGCCTGCAACATTCCATAGTCTGACCAGAAAAGGATATGGAAGTTCAAGGACTGGTGTGCAGTCACGTCCTATTTAAACTGAACCTGGATTCCAGCCAAAGAATCAGCGAGCTACAGAGATCTCTGTGAGTGCACGTGTGCGTGTGCACATGTATCCAGTTGGAGCCGGGGAGAGGGAGGGAGTAGTGATGCCATACAGACCACAGAATGGGGGTTGTTGGGTTACAAATTCGTACTGGATCCCCAGAAACAGAAACAAACTAGACTGAAATATCCAAAGGACTCACTCGATTGCATCCTTCCTGTGAGGCAAACAGTAAAAGTTGATTTCCCAAATTTCACTTAGAGTCATAAAGATGTGGCACAAATTTAAAAGCAAGCCACAGTTCTGTCCCAGGTTGCCCTATCGCTGCACCCTCCGTGCTGTGTGATGTGTGTGTACCTCTGAGAATAACTTCTCTGTGCTCCCCACACTGTACTTCATTGTCCCCACCCCTCCTACTTTCTCACCCCCAGACGCAGGCACCCCAGGCCAAGGTTCCACACAGCAGACAGAGTGGGAGTGGGGTAAAGTGGAGTGACTGAGCGTTAATGAGGGACAGAAATCTCTGAGCAGCATCAAGGAGGTGATCTGGGGTTCCGGGGCACCCTAGAGAAGCACTCCTGACTTTGCAGCAGAAGGAAAGCGGGAGCAGAACCAGAGGTGCAGGAGGGGAGACAGCCATGCAGCACGCCTGGCAGCGTCTGGCCCTGATGGCACAGATTCGTTGTGAATTCCAGATCCTGGCATCTGCACTGAAGCCAGGAGGCAGGAGCGGCACAGACAGTTCCTCAATAATGGGAGAGGTCCCTTCCATCCTGGCGACCTGGCTGGTCACAGTCAAGAAGGAAGGAGTCTGAGATCTGGGGATGACTTAGCCCTCTGGCCTGCCTGGTCCTCAAGATTTACTTCCTTTGGTGGAAGCCTCCCCTGATTCCTGAGCTGTTTCCTGCTGCTTTTCTCATTTCATCATCCCCTTTTGAACAATTGCCTGCTCCTTTTTCTTTCTATGGGGGCTGTTCTCCTCTTCCTGGCTCTGTAACCCTTGGAAATAAGCAAATAAACAGATAAGAAAGGGTCAGCATCTGTCCCCATGGCCCCTCCCAGCCCCAGACTAGGATGTGGCCCTGTCTCAGCAGGGGGACCAGGGAGCAGTGGCAACAGGAACATGTGCCACTGCAAACGTGACCAGGCTCACAGCGTAACGGCTCTACACACATTAAGAGCAAACTGACAACCCCCACCACCACTGCCACCAACTGCACATCTGCTCGCCAGGAGCACAGACAGCAACACAGGCAATCCTTTCATAGGAGGTTCTCAAAGATGATGTGGTATAGGACCTTTAGCTATAAAAAAAAAAGTAAATGTCATGGTTCATCCCTGCTCAGCTAATGAGGTTGACCATAAACCAAAATATAAAGTGCCCTACTGATACCACAGAATTAGGTTCAGACCAAAGACTCAGGTGCAGAGAGTACAGGGGGTAAGAGACAGGTACACTTATGCAATGGGGGACTTTCCCAGCATATGATGGGCAGTGAGCAAACCCATCTGTTGGGCCTGGTGTTTAGAACTTAGAACCCATTTTCTCTATTTACAAAAGAGAAAGGAAGGTATTAATTTGTTTTAGAAGTCAATCCGTGGGAAATTTTCCTTCTCTCCTGATGATGACAGCACAAGCTGCCTGGCTGAGGAGTTTCTTTGGCAACTATACATGTCTTTCCATTTTCTTTTTCTGTGAAACCTAAGCTTTCATCTTCCATATATTTACCTCCTGGCCCTGAGTCTATTTGTTTTGATTTATTTTTAGCCTTCTGTTATTTTAGCGAACACCTCAAATTCCTAAGGAATAAATGAAGGGATTAATTAGAAAGCTGATAATAATAAATACCAACAATAATAGTACATTAACATCATTTGAATGCTTCCCATGTGCCAGGACCTGTTTGAAGCTCTTCCTATATATAAGGGCACTTAGTTATCACAACAACCCTGGAGATAAGGTATTGGACAGAACCAGAGCTTGAACTGCTATGGTTTTCCTCCACAGGCCATACCCTAACCCACTGCACGATACATGGAAATATGAGAAGACCAATGAATGACCTAATTAACACAATGGTTAAGCTCTCAGGCTGAAATCTGAGGTTAGTTCCAAATGACCTTTAGCATTTTGCTTTAAGATCTCCAGTAAACTATGCTACTACAAACACACTTCCTATCTCAAAAGACACCCGACTTCTCCAGTACAATTCCAGACCAATATTGCTAAAAATTGCCATTAGTTAACTTCTTGCCTCGTGCCTTGCGAAAGGCACATTCATTAATTAAGTCCCAAATCCCGATTCCTAGTCGTCATCTTAACCATATGTGTTTCCAGGGCAAGTTACCTAACTTCTCTGTTCTGGATTTTCTCACCTTTAAGTTGGAAAAAATGATAGTACTTACTTTCCTATCTTATATGGTAGTTGTCTGCATTAGGAGCACTCACAAAGCACTTAGAATAATGGCCAGCATCTAGTAATTGCTTGATTAATGTCAGATATCACTGCTACTGATGCTGTTACTATTAAGGAGCTACGTAAAGCAACTTGTTTATTTATCGAAGCAATAACAGTAGCTTTTACTATACAAGAGACTGGAATGTAGCATCTCCTTTTTAAAGAGTCTAAGTCTCCAATCACTCTCCAAATAAATCAATTAGCCTTGTATTCAAGTAGGCAAATCAAGGCCACAGAGGCAGACTCACTAAGTGAGCAGCGAGTCCCACTGCTAAAAACTTGTAAACAACTCTACAGAGGAGAAAACATCCTGTTTCTTTTTCAGTCTCCTCCTCCGCCCCCCAAAGCCTAGCAATAAGCCAAGGTCTGCTTTTACCATCAAGAGGTGAAGATCTGAATACAAAAAGGCACGGGTGAAAGAAAGAAAAGTTTTAAAATAATAATAAAATTTTTAAAAAGACCTCATATTTTTCATCCCTTTATGTGAAATCTATTCTTTCTCCCAACAATAACAACAACAACTACCACCCTATAAAAGGATTTAAACCAGACACATACAACCCTAGGCCCAAGACAGCTTTGAATGGGGGGCAACACAAATCCTTAAAACATTACGAGATTATTTTTTTGCATTTTTTTTTTTTTAGCTCATCAGCTGTCGTTAGTGTATTTTATGTGTGGCCCAAGACAATTAATTCTTCTTCCAATGTGGCCAGGAAAGCCACAACTGCTGCTCTAAACTATTAGGATAGGGCTGTCAAAACAACTCCCTAAACCCCAGAAGATTTACTGAGAACGTTCTAATGTGCCTAGTGCTAAAGAATGCACCAAGGATAAAGTAACTTCAAAATCAAGAGAAAGTAGAAAAATTAACTGTTACTAAAGCTTATACATTACACTCTCAGTTAACTGGCACCCATGGGGATTGGTAGATGCCAGATAAATGTAAGTAGACTCTCTGTTAATTGAAACTCAAGCAACCAGGACTCTCAAGTAACTAGCAAAATCTCAAGCAATTGGCAAAAAAATTTTGCGTAGGCCCAAGTAGATCACAAAGATCATTGAAGGCTTGAGATTTCCCAAAGTCAATGATCTTTGTGATTCACTTGGTGGTCCTAGGCCATCTGTGAGGCATCTAATTTTGGGATTGAAGTACCATCCTAAATTCTGGAGTGAAAATCCTCTGTTAGAAGACGGGGGGAGATCAAAGATGGTGGCATGAGAGGAGAACGCCGATGACTGCCTGGGAAGGGCCTTGTGAACAGAGGGGAATCCACAGGGGAAACCCTGAGAAGAAACCTCAACTAAGAGAACCACACAACACGGAACAACACACAAAGGTTAGAGAAAAAAGGGGAGAGCGGGAGAGGAAAAGGGAAGCAGCGGTTCGGGGACAGAGAGTCGGAGCGCGGCCCGGGGCTGGCAAAAACAAAGGGGGATTGGGGGACTACGGTCACAGTGGAGCTGGATCGAGGGCGGGCTGGAAGCCAAGACCTAGGGAGCGTGGAAGCCCCACAAGATTGTGGACAATTTAACATCTGATCTCAAGGGACAGCACGCAGTGCCCTAATCAGATCACAGAGCCTAAAGTGGAACAGGGACTGTGGAGCAGGGCGGCGGCACTTCCCGGCGGGCGGGGTGAGAGCAGGGCACCAGCCCACAACAGCTCAGCACCCCTGATTTACGGAGGAGACTGACTGCGAGGGAGC
The DNA here is from genome assembly GCA_004027555.1 of Craseonycteris thonglongyai. NCBI lineage: Eukaryota > Metazoa > Chordata > Mammalia > Chiroptera > Craseonycteridae > Craseonycteris > Craseonycteris thonglongyai. The sequence goes on along the minus strand of PVKE010005095.1, from coordinate 702 downwards.
GCCTTCTGAGGACAGGGCTCTTGGAGTGAGGGCTGGGGCTTGAGTGGGCACAGCTGCATGGGACGTGCTTGGGGTGAATCCGGCGGTCTCAACAGAGCCGGGAGCGTAGAGCGGCTGCTGCCCGAGCTGCGGCCTGTGCACGCAGGGCTTTCGGCGCCCCACCCACCGGGCCGCTGCAGCACTGCTGCCTGCTTGCCAGCGTGCAACTGGGCTTTTGGTGCCCCGCTCACCAGGCCTCTGGGGCATTGCAGCCAGCGCGCGCAACTGGGCTGCCGACCAGGTTGCTGCGGTGTCATTGCTTGTACGCGGGAATGCGCAGCCAATCAGGGCCTCTGCCAAGCCCCAGCCCATCCAAGTGCTGCCCTGCGGGCATGGCCTACAGACACGATTGAAGGAGGGGCAGCCAGGCGGAGGAGAGAAAGACCAGAGGTCCTGCGCCCCACCCACACTGAACCACCAGCCCCCCTGCTGAAAGAGGAATCTGCTATTGTGTCTCAGGCCCGCCATAGCTCCTACTCACATGCCCCCACCCCTGGCCACACCTTTACTACCCTGCTATCTAACAGCTAAGACAGCAACCTGAAGTGCCCCAGGACACAGAAGCTGTCTGCTTCCCACAACCCTCTCCCAAAATCTCCTTCTCCCACAACTGAGCCCAAAAGAAAAAATAAAGAGAAGCCCATCTGATAGGCAAACCCCCAG
>PVKE010005094.1:0-60841 GCA_004027555.1 Craseonycteris thonglongyai | reverse complement strand
GCTGCCTGTGTCTCTTCCCGCTGCCTCCTTGCCATTTGTCACCATGTGAATGTTTAAATTTTGTATTTAGTATTTTCCCTGAAATGGCTTTCATCTAATTCCGCCCCTTGCTCACCAATTTGGCTGTCAGAGTAAATAAATGTAAAGCTGGGTTTCCAGCCTCCCTCAGCTCACATTACCTTCCTAGAATTACTCCCCGGCGGGGCGGAACCGCTGCTGGGGGCGCTCCCACAGAATGATCCAGTTACTAATAAAGCCTCTGTTCAAACCCAAACCTTGGACCTAGACTCAGGTGGAGGAAGATGGCAAAATTCACCTCCAAGGATGAGATGCCCACATTCTGTTTAGTGACCAAGAGAAGGATGGAGGTGAGAAGTAGACAGCACTGCATACGTAGACAACTTATGACCTGAGACACATAAAGTGCTAAATACAGTACCCGGAACAGAGGCCAAGCTTTTTAAATATTAGTTTGCAGTGTGTGGTTAGTTGTCACCGCCATCCTGAGAGGTAGATGTTGTGATCCCCATGCTGCCAGTGAGGAACCATGCTCAGAGAAGCGGAGTGGCTTGCCCAGTCTCCTGGAGAAAGAAATCCAGTATCCTGATGGAATGTACTGAATTTGCTAATCCTGATTTTGCCAAGCTCATGCCTGCCTGGCCGCTCCTTCCCACTGGAGTCAGGAGCTGTTGGAAGAAAGATTTCTTTTCCCAAGTAATTTCATGTCTGTCCTCTTTGAAGTCAGGCAAGCCCTAGGTTGGAATAATGGTTCTGCAGCTTCCGTGGGTAAGTTATTCAGGAAACTTCTTGGTTATTTGGTTGATTTATGCCCAGCCTCCCTCCATAAAATACTTGGAGTGGCACCCAGTAGAATAACAACAGGCCAGTGCAGCGAGTCCATACTGTAATGATGGCTCGTACGGCTTGGTTGCTTTCTGCATGCCAGGGATGGTTCTCTGAGCCTTTTTACATGGATGGATCATTTGCTTAATTTTCACAAAAGCAAGAACGCTGTTATAAACCCCCACTTTACAGGTGAGGAAACTGATACTGAGTAACTTGTCCAGGGTTATCCTAGTTATAAGGAGCAGTGCTGAGATGGGCATCAGCAGTCTGGCTCCAGAGTCTTTATACTTCATGGCTGAGTTGAATGCCTCTTAATTCTAGGATTTTCTGAGCACCTAACCAGAATTCTGGAGCAGAACTGCCCAGTAGGTAAGAATTTGGGTTCTGGGGTCTGAGTGCTAGTGCTGAGTGAAACGAGGCTTCTAGAAGCTTGTTTCCTCAACAATAAAATAATATAACCTCCTTGCAGGGTTGCCATGAGGGTGAAAGAGCATAATGCAGGTAAAACAGTGAGTGGCACCCAATAAATGGTATTTTATTATGTCATTATTCAGCGAGTGTCTGCATCACAATCCTTCTCACAGGAGTGCCACAGCCTGTTTGTCCAGCCTCTGAATCTTTGCAGTCACCTTTACCTGGAACACTTCCTTTTCTCTCCGAAATCCATCCAAATTCCATCTGCCCTCCAGTTTCAGCTCAAGCCTCCTCCATACCGCTTGCCTGAGAAGTTTTGCAAAGCCAGTACCATCCTCGTAGGCTTCTTTTCTGGAGTTCTTCTGCACTCCCACTTCTGGCCGCTGTGCAGCATCGTACAATGTGCAGTGACTTCCCGCTTTCCCCAGTCACCCCGAACAGAAGGGGAGGAGGAGAGGGTGATAAAGGTTGTCCTATCATTATTCCCATTTTGCAGATGAGAAAGCTTAGCCCTTCAGGGGTGAGGCCAGGAGTCATATCCAGGTCTTCTGACAAAACAAAAAACAAAAACAAAAAACAAAAAAACTGTGTGTGTGTGTGTGTGTGTGTGTGTGTGTGTGTGTGTATGTGTGCATGCATCTGTCTGTGTGTCTATGCAGAGAAAAGACATGATCATGTATGCAGCCTAGAATTCAAGAGTGTAAGCTCTCTGGAGATGGCCAGATAGCTCAGTGGTTGAGCACTTGCTTCACAACTATGAGTTCTGAGGTTTGATTCCTGGGCCCAGCCCATGCAACCCATATGCTGAACTGTGGTGCAACTAGTAACCACTGAGATGGCTGAGCAGTGAGGGTTCTCAACTCCCAATGTGGGAGGTCCCCGGTTTGGTTCCTGCCCTGTGTGGCCCCATATCCTCCTGTGTGGAGTGAGACCATGTCTCAACTAATGATATACAGCTATGGAGGCTGCTCCAGGCCCTCCCCCTTTCTCTCTATTTTTATCTCTGTCTCTACCTCTATCTCACATTCTCTTGAAAAAATAAAAAACAAACATTAAAATAAATCGTAAAAAAAAAAAAAAGAGTGTAAGTTCTGATGTCAGATGAATCTGGTTTTGAATTCTTGGCTCTGGCAATTAGCCATGTGGCACCATTCTGGACATATCACACGTTCTCTCTGAATATTCGTTTCTTCATCAGTAAAATGGGTGCAGTATGAGACACCACCTCATTAGGTTATTGCAAAAAGAAAATGAAGTCATGATTGTAAAACGCTAAGCCTGTCATGGGTTAAAGTACAAGGAGCAGTGGCTGGGTTCGTGATGTGCCCAAGAGATATGTGTGGTCATATGGATGTTTGAGGGTGCATTGGTATGTGTGTGCACATGCGTGTGTACATGCACACACCTCACCAGCCGCCACATTGCAATGTGCTCTTGCTAAAAGATTAGGTTATTAGATCTTAATAAAAGATTAGGGTTCAAAGAGAAACTTCTCGCTCTGAATTTCTGTGTCTGAGAGCAATAAATGGCTGGAATGCAGGGGGTGGGAGAAGCCATTGGCTGGGGCTGGGGCTTTTTCTGTGTACCTTGGTGTCTGTAAAGGAACAGACACTTTTATCTTCTGGTGATGCTGGTGTGCATATACCCTGGTCTGCCTGTGTCTGTCAGGACGTGCCTATGTGTGTGCGTGACAGGCTGTGAATCCTGGGAAGCTCGTGTCTGCAAGGGTGTGGCTGCTGCTTCTGCCTACAAATGGTTATTTAGCCGCCTGTAGGGATGTGTGTGCATCTCTGTGGATGTCTGAGTAGAGAACAGGAGGTTTAACATGGGTTTGGAGCACTGTGGGAGGGAGTCTGAATGCTCTCGAGTACAGATGTGTGTACAAGTGTAAGAACACTTGTGTGGGTGTTTACATTTGTAAATGAGGGCAATTAGGGGATGTGTGATGGCATGGAGGCAGCATGTGTGTCTGTAGAGTTGGGTCCAAGTCTGAGTGTGCTTATTTGTTTTTAGAAAAGGATGTATATTTACACAAGTCTCTCTAGGCTGTTTGTCTGTGGAGGTGGGAGCTGAGGTTGTGAGTGTATGTTGTGTGTATGTCCACTTGTGTGTGTGTGTTGTAGGGTGATTGTGTGTGTAAGGCTCTGTCTTTGAGTTTGAGGGTTTTGTGTCTGTGTGTTTGGAGGCTGTCTCCTGTCTAAATGCCTGGCCCTCCCTGCCTTCCCCACCTCCCTTACCGTCAGGAGAGCCTTAGAGACGGTGAGATGGCTCAGCGGATGTCCCAGGCAATCCCTCCCAGAATTCAGGGGCACAACCCCACCCCACCTGCAGGCACCCTGTCTGCACCCCGCTTCCCCCTCACTCCGATCCCATGCAGTGCTTAGGGACTAGTGCGCTCCCTGGTGATAAGGAGCAGAAGTGTCTGTGCAGGTGTGTGAGGGCACACGAGGATGCCCGTGTGTCTACAAATGTAGCCGATGGTGGGATCGCATCAACACAGCATCATGTGTGACTTTGATAGGAATCCATCTGGGGCCGACGGTGTGTGACCGTGGGTCCCTTTTGTGCCCGTGAGTGGGGCTGTGGGCGCCCCTTGCGGGAGGGGCCGTGCGCGGGCTGCGGAGACGTGTGCTCGCCGGTGCCTTTGTACGTCCGCGTGTCTCGGTGGTTCTGTCGGGCGCTCTGAGTTCCGTGTGTCTCTGTGGCTGTGTGCGCGCCCCTGGGTCGCTGCCTCGCTGTGTGTGCCTCGCTCTCCCTGGACGGGGAGGGGATGGGTCATGCATGACTCATCCTGAACCGAGCAGGGCTCCAGCGGCAGGGCGGCCGCCGCCGCAGCTGGAGGGGTGGGGGGAGGAGGCGGAGGAGGGGGCGGCGGCCTCTCCAAGTTTGCCGGGACCTTCTTCCGAGGCAGCGGCGGCCGCAGCCAGGGAGGCCGGTGCGGCGCGCGGGCCAGGGGCGGGGGCCGGGGCCGGGCCTGGGGCGGCGGGGCGGGCGCCTGGGCTCTCCTGCCGCTCCTGCTTCAGCCTCTGCTGCCACCGCGGCCGCGGGCCCCCTCGGCGCGGCTGTCCGCGCTGCGCGCCCGCCGAGCCCGCCGCTCCCCGGCCCATGTACTGGAAGCATGAGAACGCCGCCCCGGCGCTGCCCGAGGGCTGCCGGCTGCCCGCCGAGGGCGGCCTCGCCGCCGACCAGGTGAGCGAGCGGGCGAGCCAGGGGCTGCGCGGCCGGGGCCCGGGGCGCGCGGGGGCCGGGGCTCCGCGGGGCCCGGCCGGGGAGGGGCGCCTGTGAGCGTGTAGATGTGAGTGTGCGAGCGCGCGCGGGCGCGGGGCTGGGGGGTGTCGCGGAAAGCGGGAACACATTATGCAAATGTTGGAGGAATTTCTCAAAAAGCGATGTAGCAAAGACACCGGCGAATCAAGAGGCGGCGAGGCGGGTATTGTCCGTCTGAATAGGCGCTGATAGCGCGGATGCGCCGGGGGCTGTGCGAACGCTCCGCGGCGGCTCCCCGCGCGGGGCCGGGCCCGGGCGCGCCGAGGGGCTGGGGGCAGCCTTTTCCTCCTCTTGCACGCCGACCTTCTCTCTCTGGCCCCGCTTCGCCCCGGCTCTCGCCCCCGTTTTGCTCGGGGTTTCCCTCCGAGTGGCCCCCGAAAGGCGCCCGAATCCGTGTCAAAATCCCGCCGCGCGCGCGCGGGGCCTCTGGGCTGACCCTCCGGGCGCTCCGCTTTTTATTTTCCTCAAACATCCCCCCCCCCCCACCACCACCATCATCTCCTTTTTATTTTCTTTCTCTCTTTTTCTCCTTTTTGCATTTTGTGTCCAGAGGAGGAGAAGGGAGCGAAGAAGGGGGGTGGAGGGGGGGTGGAGGGAGAAAAATTCGATTTTTAATTACTACCATTAAAAAATCAAATTTGCAATTCTTTGGGCGGCCTGATGGATCTCACTGATTGACAGTTGGAATTGACACTCTGGCTACCTCTTATCTTGGGCATTCACGACAATTTCTAATTGCAGGTAGTTTGTGTGTGCGCGCGTGTTTTTTTTTGTTTTTTTTTTCCCCCCTCAGAGGCTTGGATTGCAAGGGAACTAAGCGATTACTTCAAGAGCCACGGGTTAAGTGCAGGGAGAGGGGGAGAGAGAGGGAAAAAATCCAATCCAAATTCAAATTGCTTCATTAGAGAGACACCGCTTTTGTGGGGAAGGGCTTTAAATGCCCACTACAAAGTTAGGATTCATTGTTCCGCGCCGGTTTATATAACCAGCGCGGGGAGGCGCTGGGCGCAGGCTGCGCGGAGCCGGTTGTGCAGCCGCCGCCTGCCTGCCTACCCTCCCTCCTCCCCCAGGTGATGGCCCAGCCAGGGTCCGGCTGCAAAGCGACCACCCGCTGCCTTGAAGGGACCGCGCCGCCCGCCATGGTGAGTTCGCCCGGCCCTGCCTGCTGAGTGCGGTCCGGCCCTGAGGACCTGGCCCGGCGTGCCGACCCCAGCCTCTGCCCACGCGCGGGAGGTCTCCCGAGGGGCGCCACCTCTCCCCGAGCCTCGGCTTTCCGGCCGAGACTGTGGGCTTTGACTCATCCCAGCACCCAGAACGCGCGTGTTAAAGGTTGGGGCCGACGCTTCCGCTCCAAGAGGCCCTTCTATTCCTAGACTGCAGCCCCTGGCGCGGCGTCTCGGGGGGATTTCGTTGTCAGTTGCTGCGCTGGGGCCCCAGAGTCGTGTCTGCGGCCGCCGCAACCCTGGGCCCCGGGCTCAGCGCTCGGCTCCCCTGCGCTCCCCCACTGCAGGCTCAGTCGGACACCGAGACCCTGACAGGCGCTCTGGACAAGGACGAGGGTCGGGCCTCCCCCTGCACGCCCAGCACGCCGTCCGTCTGCTCGCCACCCTCTGCCGCCTCCTCCGTGCCGTCTGCCGGCAAGAACATCTGCTCCAGCTGCGGCCTCGAGATCCTGGATCGGTATCTGCTCAAGGTGAGGCGGGGGCGGGGTGTTGCGTGTGTGCGGGTGGAATGTGAGCTGCAGCCCGGGGGGAGCTGCAGGGAAGCAAGGCCCGCGCCAGGTCCACTCTGTCCCGAACCCTGGCTCAGCAGCAGCCTGACTTCGCGGCCTTGGGCAAGTCTGGGCGCCTCTGAGCTCCCCCCTCCCACCCCCCACCCCGGATCCCGTGTGGACAATGCGAAGGGTCGATTTCCCCCTCCGTGAGCCTCAGTGTTACAGGGGAACACTGGGGAAGTCAGAGCATCGTCAGAGCGCCTGTCTGCAGATGGAACGCGGGGGGCTGGGCCAGGTGTGAAAAGAGGCCCTTGCTGAGCCGCCCCTACTCTGTCCCCTCCCCAGGTCAACAACCTCATCTGGCACGTGCGGTGCCTCGAATGTTCCGTGTGTCGCACGTCGCTGAGGCAGCAGAACAGCTGCTACATCAAGAATAAGGAAATCTTCTGCAAGATGGACTACTTCAGGTAGGCTTCGGCCGCCCGGCCAGCAGTGGCGCCGCCGCAGGCGGGCCCCCGGGCGCGTGGAGGCCGGCTTGGCGGCGCGTGGTGTCTGGGGACGCCGTCTCCGCGCCGAGAACCAGAGGCTCCAGGTGGCGCGCCGGTGCCCGCCCGAGCCCGGCCCAAGATCCGCTTCCGGATCCCGCGGCGCACTCGGTTTCGGTCGCGTCTCTGGCCCCGTCTCAGGCCCTGCCTGAGTCTCAGGCTCCAGTTCCGACCTCCAGCGCCCCGTGGGGCTCTGATGTCCCCGGCTCTGTCCCTGACCCGCTGGGATCCCAGCCGCGATCTGGCTGCCTCTGCAGTGCGCTGCGGCTCTGGGTTCCAACCCTACGCCGACGGCCCTGCCGGCACCTCTCCCCAGCCTGACCCTGAGATGGGCTCCAGACGCCTGCCCGGGCTCTGACCCGGCTCCGCTCTGAGTTCGGGGCTAGTCGGGCCGCAGGCACTAGCCTCGCATCGGTCTCAGATTCCATTCCGTATTCAAGCACCTCGGCCCAAGCCCCAGCCTCGGTCTCCGGCTCCACCTCCGCTCAGACCCCGGCGTCGCTCGAATGGCGCATTTTGGGGTCTGGGGTCCTGCCTGGGTCCCAGACGCCGGTTTCAGTCTCAACTCCGTCGTCCATTTGGACCCGGCTTCAGCCTGTCCTGGGTGTAAGCTCTGACTTTGGGCCGCCGGGGCAGGAAAGGGGAGAGGCGCGCGCCGCAGCCAGCGCCCGGGAATAGCGTTGCTTCGCGCCGCGCTCGCCCCTCCGCGGGGCCACGTCCCGGCAGCGTGGCTCACCCTCCCTCCGCGCCCCCGCATCTCCACTGCTTGCGTGGCTCACTCTTAAGCACGTCGCATGGGCCTGGCCGGGCCATGGGGTCAAGGGCACTGCGAGGTCAGGGACGCAGAGCCACCTGCCTGATCCTCTGGGAAGTGACAACTAGGCCTGATGCGGCCACGGGGACTGTGAAGTGCGAAGAGAGTGGAATGGGACTGACTCCTGGGATGCTGGTTCCCAAGAGTCTCAGGAAGTAGAGAATACTACTCCCCTATGTCCCCCACCCCCACCCACCGCAGACATCCTTCCCATTCGCACCTCAGGAGGGGCCCTGGTTTCAGTCTTCCTGGGAAGACCCCCCCACCCCCACTCCAGAAAGGTCCCCTGAGAGTCAAGGAATGTAGTGGAAGGAAATGCCCTCCCCTCCCCCCACCTCCCCACGCCCCACTCCCAGCCCTAGGCACTGAGTCTTCTGAGACTTGGAAAAAGAGGACCCTGAATCTAGGGGCAACTTTGCAGCATTTGGGGCTGGGGTACTCTCATGGTTCAAGAAGTGGACTCTTCTGTGTATGGGTGCAGCCAGGGTGTACAGGAAGGAGCTCTACCAAGCGGCCAAGAGTGTCTGTCTGTCTGTCTGTCTGTCTTGTCTGGATCTGTGCAGTGCTACTGAGGGATTGCATCACTGAGCAGGTCAGCCGTGTGTGGATAGTGTGTGTGTCCCTTTATAACACGCATTTGTCTTCTAGTTTATATGTGAGTGTGCAGAGTGTGTGTCTATGTGTGAATGTTGGTACTTTGTATGTGTGTGTGTACATGCGCGTGCTTGCGTGCACACGCCAAGGAGGTCTGGATGGGGATCCAGAGGTGAGAGGGTGAGGATTCTGAAATCCTGCCATTCCTCACCGGTACAAATGCCTCCCCTCTGAGGGGGCATTTCTGCTTAAGGCCTTGTCCCAGGGACAAAGGGCTTGAGTGTGATGTGAATGTGGATTTGTGGGTGTGGACTACTGTGTGTGTGTGCACATGTGCGTGCATGTGTGAATATGATGTCTCCCACATTGTCCCATCTGACTCTGGGCAGGCCAGGGCAGGAAGTGGAGGTTCGAGTCCCCTTCTAGCCACCTCCCTGCTCTAGGTCTGACTCCAGTTGCTAAGAAAACAAGTCAGCTGCCCTTAGTGGGCTCCTTGGGCGCATCAGCTCACCAGGGGGCAGGGCTGAAGCCTGGGGAAGCCAGCAGGACGATATCCCAGCCTCCCCTATAGAGTAAGGCAGGGCTGCACCCCTCTCCTGGTGACGGCAGCCCGGGCACATATCCTTGCTGCTTCTCCAGCCCCTGCTCATGCCTCGGTTGCACTGAGCCTCCATGCATGCTGTGCTGCTAGACCTACAAGGACTCAGACCCTGACCGCACTGCCCAGGGCCTCCACTGTTTCCAGATCCCCGCTCCCACTGCACTGGGGTGGAGGGTGGATGCACAGCTTCATCACGCTGACACCGACTCACTGTGTGACCTTGGACAAACCACTGCCCCTCTCTGCCCTCAGTGTCCCACTTCCAGGGGACTCAGTCTTTCTGAGTTGCCGTGTGGGCAGTCAAGGGAGTAAGGCTCAGTAGAGGCTCCTGAAATGGCAGGCGCTGTGGGTGCCCCTGTGGCCCCCCTTGTCACCATGGCAGGGTGGGTGTTGGGCACAGTCCCCTCATGCATTTCCTCAGGCAGTTGGGGGAGCAGGGCCTGCCTGGAGAGGCAGGGCTGGGCCATTTCTAGGCTGCAGGTTCTGAGCACAAATCCCTTTCCAGTGACAAGAGCCCCCAAAGCAAAACTAAAACAGATTTTTGGTTAAGAAAATGGAAGCACTAAAAACTGACGTTCCCAGGGAGGTGGGAAGCACTGTGGCTCTTCTGATCATTTCTCCCTCCGCCAGGTCTCCCTGAAGGCAGAACCCTGCCCTTGTAGCCCCACCTGTAATAAAAAGAATAAAACCCACAAAAAGGGAAAGGGAACGCCGGCAGAGTGCCAGGCAGGGACTATTGTCTGCTCTGAGCAGCAGCCTGAACTCCTGGGGGCTGCTGTGAGGGAGGTCTTCCTGGAGGGAGCATCAATGGTGGTGTGGGAGTGTCCCTCCCAGGAGCTGGGGCTGGGGGAGAAGGTATGTCCTGAGATTCTCTAGCCCTGTGTTTCCTGAAGCCCAAGGTCAAGGATCTGCTGGGCTATGGACTGGAGTCCTCTGCCCAAGAGAAGCCAAGGTCTCGAAATAGGATGGGGGGGGGAGTGGCCAAGACCCCATAGAGAGATACTGGGGTCTCATCCCCCAGTGAAGGGTTTCTTCTGGGTTCCATGGCCCATCTCGCCTCTCCTTGACATCATTCTGTAGACAGACCCTCCCTTCAGCCACCTTTGGCAGAACTGGAAGTTAGAAAGACACCCCAAGTTCACCAGGGAGGAGGCTGCAGATATGGGGGGGCAGTCCAGAGGTCCAATGCTAACCCCAGCTCATTCGCATTGTTGGGAGGGACTGACTTTCCACTGGCTGTTTGTGACACACAGGTGACTGGACCTCTCTGCCTCAGTTTCTCCAACTTTCCCTCCAAACAGGGATTTCACTCCCAGTTCTGTAGGTTCAACCAGATTCCCACCTCCCTTCATTCCCTGACTCCTAGCAGGAAAAAAAACCCACAAAAACTGACCACCAGGGACATATGACATTGCTTTTAATTTCTTTACTTTCTTTTGTTAAGCCGCCCCCCCTCCCCCAAGAAGCAAAGAAAAGTCCTGGGGGGAATAGTGTTCCTTTGGAGGGTATTCCTTTCTCCACCGCCCTCAGCAACCACAACCCAAGCTGCCTCCTAGCCGCGGGCCTGTAGCTGCTGACACCCCAATGGGGCGTGGACTGATCTGCAGTGCCCTCCTGGCTCCCTCCCATTCCTGAAGCATCCGGTCCGTTGTGTCATTGGGGAGATCCATGCAAGCGAAGAGCCCAGGTCACACGCAGAGACAGCGAGTATATAGAAGAGGGGCTGAGTGGGGCCGGGGACACTGGTCATCAGGATGTGTGGGGCTCATCTCCACGCGGAACCGTGGTACCCCTTCACGTGCCTTATCCCATGCAGTCCTCAGGCCCATCCTGTGATCATGACGCTTTCCTAACTTCCACCTTATAGGAGGGGAAACTGAGGCCCTGAGAGGTGAGGGCACACAGTTCATCAGAGCCGGGATAAACCCCATGCCCACCTGACTCCACCACCTTTGTGTCTAAACATTCATATGCTTCTTCTAGTGGTAAGATCTGTCAGCATCCCCGTTCAACTAGGTTGCGGCTTCTAGAACGGCAAAGAACCCTCCCTGCTGGCCCAAAGATTCCCTGCCCAGTTTGGTTGGCTTTGCACAGGGAGCAGAGTGGTGTGTGGTTCTTCCTGGGTGGGCTTTGGGAGCCCTGGGGCCCTGGCTGAATTAACTTTGCCAGGATCAGGTCACCGTGGTCCCTGGCCCACTTGCCTCCTGACCATGGGAGAGAGGAGTAAAGGGTTAAGCACAGCTCTGGTGCTTATAGGGTGGACATCAGAGTGCTTTGGGCGGGACCCAGGGCTCACCCCTGGTGTTCCTGTCCGCTTTGTGGCCCACATAACTGAAGGCAAGCCCCCAGTCTTCTAGGGCCTTCTGCATAGAGCCCAAGCTCCGACCCACGGGACAATCCCACCCCTCCTCCAGAGCGAGGGGTCTCCCCGGAGGCTCAGAGCTGGGAAGAGGCCCCCCACCGCGGCAGAGAGCAGCCCAGTGGCCGCCAGCTGTTGGGGGACAGATGTTGGGGGAGCTGAGAGAGGAGTTCGGGGGAGGGGCCTCGGGCTGGGACCGCCGAGGCGCAAGGCGTTTTAACCTCTTAGTTGCTGGTTTTTCTGTGTTTTTCTCCTCTCTCCGCTTCTTCTAAGAGTTTGCCTAGAAGAAAAGGGGAGAGGCGGGGCTTCACCTCCAGCCCCCCTTGTTTGGCCTCACAGCATGGAAGGCCAGCAAGAGTGTCGTGAAGGTAAAATAAGTGGCCTCTGGTTTGTTTCGGCACCCTGACTTTGTAACATTGGACTGCCCGCCTCGAGCTCCGGTTTCCTCGTGCGCAAAAAGAGTCACTTAATAATGGGGGACAGGGTCACAGTGAAACTCCGATGGCCTCTTTCGTTGAGGCGCTGTCATCCAACAAGTAATTACGGGGCGCCTGCTCGCTCTCCCGGGAAAGTAGGCCGGGACAGTGAGCGGATTTCGTGAAGGGGGCGCACAGCCGCCTCTGCACAACCAGGAGCGCCTATCACTGCCCCCTTCTCGGGGGATAAGCAAGGTGGCGCGTGACTGTCAGCAGTTGTCGGACGTGCAGCGCCTGCCCAACACGTCTCCATTCCCACAGCGTGTGTCCTGGGCGCCCGCATGGACCCAGAAAGGGGAGCGCACCCGGCAGGGGGTGAGGGGGGACCCTAGCCGCGCCCCCTAACCCCTTTGGCGCTCCCTTCACAGCTCCCGAACACCCCTTTCTTGAAGTTTCGTTGTCTCCGCCGCCCATTTCGCTGCGTCCGGAATCCGGCGGCTCGGGCCTCGCAGCCCGCCTGGGAAGGAGTCTGTCGGTTTGTCAGAGCCTCGATCCGTAAGCCTCCTCGTGCCCCTTGTTTGTGCCACGACCCCTGCCCTGGGTGGGGGACACGCTTCAGGAGCAGCCCGCAACGCATCCCAAACTGCGTAATGATCCCCATCCCCACCCGTGGATCCAGCACGAGACGGATTTCGTTGGCCGAGCCGAGCTACAGGAAGCGCGGCCAGGTCCTAGGGCGGGGGGACAGCCCCTGGCATTTAGGGTGACACGGGGTGGTGGTTGGAGAAAGTTGTTCAGAGATCCTTCGCGGCGCCCGCCTGGGATCAAGGGCACGAGGGGCACCGTGAGCAGCCAGCGCGCTCGGGCGTCGCCGATTCGCGAACCCGTAAGGTCCGGGGTCCGCGGGGTGTGTGGGCCGCGTCCCTGGCGGAGGACGAGGGACCTCACACAGCCAAGCACCCGGCGGACCCGGCACCGTACACCGTGACGCGGCGCACCGAGACCTCAGCCGGGACTCGCAGCGGCTCTAGCTGGGCCTCCGAAGGCCCCACGTCCCCTGCCCCCCTGGCCCCTGGCCCTTGGCCCCTGCCCCCTGCCCCCGGCTCGCTGCGATCGCACTTCCCGATACCACTGGGCCCGGCCCCTGCGCGCCGGAGCTTCCCGGACTTGCGGTGGGGAACGCGGCTGGGACGCGCTCAGGCCAGGCCCCTGGCCGGCTCACACTCCCGGGATCCGGCTCGTCTCTTCCGCGAGCTCTAGGGCCCGGTATCACTTCCGGGCGGACCTCAACCCCGACCTCTCTCTCTTTGTGGTCTGGAGCCAGTCACTTCCCCACTCTGAGCCTCCGGTTCCACGTGTGCACAGTGGGCGCCCGTGTCCGCACCTCACGTGGTTGCGACCAAGCGGAAGGGATGGCAGGGAAGACGGCCTTGCAGGGCGCGGACCGCAGCCAGGCGGGCCGGTCCCCCCTGTGGGCGTCCCAATCGGACTCCCCCAGGCCCGCGAGCGACCCCAGGAGTAGACTGGGGCGGGCAAAGCGGTTTCCTCCCCCCTTTACCGAGAGGGATGGGGAACAGAGACTACAGGCTGTGCTGCTCTCTCCCCAGTGGGAGCCGAGTTTCCGATGTCGGGAGCCGCCTCTGTTTAGGGGGCGTTTGATTCAGCAAAGGCGCAAAGTGCAGCCTGAGCTCACCGCTCGTGGTTGGAGATAGTGGCGGTGGAGTTACGTCGGGGAGCTGGGGCTGGCCGAGCACCCCTGCCCTCTCCCCCGCGCTCCTGCGCACAGTTCAACCCAAGACCATTTATTCAACTGACAGTTGCTTGCATTTGCTAAGGCGGGCGAGGCTGCAACCAGAGAGCATTTGCTGGACTGGCTCGTCTACACACAGGCATTTCTGAATGCTCCTGGGGGTGGAAGCACGCTGGCTCTTGTGGACACAGAGGCAAATCTTCTTGGTCCTCTCTCAGGCATGGCAGGGGTGGAAGGGAGAGCCAAGGAACCAGACATCTATCTCCACACGGGTGTGAGCAGTACCTAGAAGGTGCTGCTGGGAGCTGTGGCACTTCCAGGAGGCCAAGGGTGTGTGGGAAGAGGGAACAACCTGTGCAAAGGCCGGCTGGGGGCGGGAAGGTGCTTCCGAGGTGGCCACAAAGACCTGGGACTGACCTTCCATTGTGGCTGACTGGGACCCATGCTTGGGTGTGGGATTTTGAGAAAAGTTAGAGAGGAGAGGAGCCTGAGAAGATGTGGTTTGCTGGGCGTTGTAAACTCCAGACTTGCAGCAGGGCAGGACAGGATTCAGTGTACACGCTGGGAACTTCACTGTGGCTGCTCCATGGAGGGTGGGCTGCCAGGGGTGGCCCTGGAAACTGGGAGACGGGGCTGAGACTGGCAGAGAGTGGTGCATGATGGGAGCCTGGCCTAGGAGGGTGGCAGTGGCCAAGGAGAGGAGGAGAAGGGTCCCAGAGGCATTTAGGAAAGGACCCAACAGCTCGTCGTGGTTGGTTGGGTGTGGGGGTCAAGGAGGAGGGGGCTGTATGATTAAGGTGTTTCAGCTTGAGCTGCTGGATGAGGCTGGGTGAGTTGGCACCCTTTCCTGGAATAGAGTGTGCACCAGAAGAAACTGAGGCTCAGAGCGTTGGGACAGGGTCACATCCACTTAAAGAACAAACCCTCTGGTGCTCAGGGGTCAGGCGTTGGGCTGACTTGTGGGTTAGGGATACAGACCTGCTGCTTCCTGGAAGGCTTCCAGTCCAGTGGTGGAGGCAGCCACACCCAAATAGCCTCCCTCCCAAGGGGGAGGGAGCAGAGAAAGACAAGCATCGAGGAAGGCTTACGGGGGAGAGGGCATTGCAGCGGGGCTTTTGTGTCTTTTTTAACACGTACTGCTAGAATGTTACAGGCTCCAAAGTCTGGGACTAGCTGGTCACTTAGTAGACCGCAGAGCACTAACAAGTAGGGCTGGTCATCGCTGTTGCCGTCTAGTTCGGCTCAGAGCAAGGAAAGTGGGCACTCAGAGGGGCTCAACAGTTTGCTCAGGGTCATCAAGCCAGTAAGTGCCTATCTGTGTATCCTTCCAAGAACCTCTGAGCTTCTCTGCTGCTGGGTTCCTGTCCTTGCAAGCTGTGTGACCTTGTGCAAGTTAATTAACTCTCTGGTCCCCATTTTTCTATCTGAAAAATGAAGATTAATTGGGCCAATCAACATAAAACACTTAGAATCTTGCTGGGCACAGGGTAAGTGCTCAAAGATTTGTCTGTTATTATTACTATTATTTTCCCCTAACACTTACAATATATTTTAATGAGCAGATTAATGTTATATACACACGTAGGTGACCGTTGTAGAAACGTTGGAAAACTCAGAAAAGCACCAAGAAGAAAATAAAATCCACCCACCCGCTCGCCCTTTAGGTGGGACTTATCTGTAGGGGGTTGGGGATTGAGTGGATCTTGGAGGGATGAGGGTGGCTTGTCTGAGCCTCACCATCCCCTTCCCTGCCCTGGTGTCCCGCAGCCGATTTGGGACCAAGTGTGCACGGTGTGGCCGACAGATCTATGCCAGCGACTGGGTGCGGCGGGCGCGGGGCAATGCCTACCATCTGGCCTGCTTTGCCTGCTTCTCCTGCAAACGCCAGCTGTCCACGGGCGAGGAGTTTGGCTTGGTTGAGGAGAAGGTGCTGTGCCGCATCCACTACGACACGATGATCGAGAACCTCAAGAGGGCTGCGGAGAACGGTACCCAACCCGCCCACCAGCACCCACTGCGCCTCTGCCCCCAGCCCCCACCCACCCTCGCATCCCAGGAACCGCCCACAGTCCTCTAGGGACAGGTACTCACTTCATCGCTTGGAGGCTGCGCAGGGAGCCCGGGCTTCTGGCTCCACTCTTTGCTTGGGAATTGGAAGTCACTGTCTGTAACTATGTTTCCTCATCTGTAAAATGGGGCCAATGATAGGAGACCTTCTCAAATACAGATGAGAGCATGTGCTGTTGAGTCAGGAGGCACTAGGTGAGCCCTGGCGATGATTCTCATAATGGGGCAGCCTAGTCTACCTTTGGACAGCTCTGATTGGCTGGAGGGCTCATCTCCTCCAGCTGTCCAGGAGAGATGAGGGACCGGGTTCTCTCAACCCCAACACCAGCAGCTCAAAGCTAGAGCTTTGGGGGTGGGGGGTTCATCCTGGAGTGTAAGAAGAAAGAGCTTTGAGTCTGGAGAGCCCAGCTCCAGTTTTGCTTCTGGCATGCTAGGCTGACACGTGAAGTTTCCTGTCCTTTCTGGGCCTCTGTCTCCCCATCTGTGCAAGATGGATGATGGACTAGAAAGATCCCTAAATCTCTTCTGGCTCTGATACTGTGACTCCCCAAGACACATAAGTCCAGGGACAGGGTCCGGGTCTTCCAGGAATTGTGGGGGCTGAGCCACAGGTGGGTTGGGGGCTGGCAAGGAGGAGCAGAGGCTGGGCTGTGGGCAGAGGCAAGGACCCTTTCCATAACTCCCCCGTCCAGGTCTGTGGAGGCTGCTCACTTCTCTGTAACATGCATTGTTTTATGTAATCCTCACAACAACCTTAGGAAGTAGCTATGAATCCCCATTTTACAGATGAGGAAACAATGGAGATTATCTACAGTATGTGACTTGCCAAACGTTACATACTAGTAAGTCTGCCTGACTCCAAAGCCCAGGCTCTTAACCACCATACCGTACCACCCCATTCCCAAGTTCCAGGGCGCCTGAATCAACCCCCCCAAGCAGGCGAGGCTGTAGGGATGTGGCTGCCTCTGAGTTTCATTTTCCCATTAAAATAAGGACACACTAATCCTTGCCCTGCCTGCTCTCCTAGGAGACATTAATACCACAAAGTGTCTGTTCCATCCCCAGTGCCTCCGGAGAGGGCTATGGACCACCCTGCCTCCGTTTCCAACCTGGGGACTAGGAAGGGGACCCCAGAGTGTTCCTGGCCTTGGCCACACCAGGGCCATCATTTTCTCCTGCCAGGACTGGAGCTGTGTGGGCTTAGGTGGGGAGCAAGTAGAGCTGGGATGGAATCCGAGGAGTCAGAGGTTCCCCCACACTGTGGAGGGCCGGTGACCGCACCTGCGTCAACCAGCCTTGCTCTCCTAGTCAGGCCCCAGCCCAGACTTCTGCTGCGAGGGAATCTTGAAGGCCGGGCGGGGCCTTGGATCTCTTTTACTGAGCAGCCCTCAGCTTGTACTGTTTTACTTTTTAAACTTAAACACACACTCTCTCTGTCTCTCTCACACACACATCCATCATAGAAAATTTAGAAGCAAAAAGAAGAAAATAAAGATCACTGCCAATGCCACCACCCATCATATTTTAATATCTTCCCAGATTTTTTGTGTCTGTAGGTTAGAGTGTTTGTTTTGTATTCCCCCATCAACATAGTGCTTTTCCTAATTGAAAAAAAAAAGGAATAAATTTTGAACAGTGGCCAAATTGCTAGTGATTTAAAATTTTCTTCTTTGTGCTTATCTGAAATTTTTTTGTTTTTGATAAGGAACATGTATTACCTTTGCATTCAGGAAAAAAACGTATTAAAAATAAAATTGGAATACATTTAATATGATTGTAAAAGTAATATAAGCGGAAAGAGAATAGCTAACAGATACTCCAGTTAGCAAAATGAAACCTTAGGGAAGTAAGTAAGGTGACCTATGATTGCGGTAAACACGTCCAAAGTTATAGAAATATTGAAAGGAGTCACCATCATTGCACTGCTAACACCTTCCGACCTTTTTGCTTCCATCATTTTTTACAAAATAAGGACCACAGTCTGTAACCTGCTTTCTTCCTATCTCCACCAACGTTTGGGTTTTCCTAGGTTAGCTTGGAGGGCGCCCACTTTGGGTCCTGAAGTCACCCAGCTGTCCCAATACTGTACTAGTAAAAGATCCAGGGCAGGGACTTCTCTCTGAGCCAGGTTCCTCCACTTTAAAGGGCGGATGTCACTGTCCTCAGGGCTGTCAGACATAAAGGGCACACCGAAGGAGAAGCGTCTGGTACCCAGGGAATGCTGAGGAATAAAAGCCCCTTTCCCCAAGATTGAGCTCAGAGACTAGGGCCCTGGGGTCCCCGCTCCCAGCCAACGCCGCTCCTGACCCTTCCAGGGACCAGCGCCCCCCACCCCCGTCCTCTCCAGGCTGCTACTAGAAGAGATGGGGGACGCGTGGTCAGCCACTTCTGTCGCCCCCAGGGAACGGCCTCACGCTGGAGGGGGCAGTGCCCTCGGAACAGGACAGTCAGCCCAAGCCCGCCAAGCGCGCGCGGACGTCCTTCACCGCGGAGCAGTTGCAGGTACTCGGGCCGGCTGCGAGTGGCCGGATGTGGGCGGGGCGTCGGTGTGGGCGGGGCTGCGGCCTCCTGGCCCCGCCCCAGACCCCTGCGGGCGAGGCGGGGCTGGAGCTGTCTGGGGCGTGGCCTTCGGGCTGGGGCCTCTGATTGGGCCAGCCCCCTGGAGACCGTCGCCTATTTGTGCCCCACCCCGTCGCGCCCCGCAGGTTATGCAGGCGCAGTTCGCACAGGACAACAACCCCGACGCGCAGACGCTGCAGAAGCTTGCGGACATGACAGGCCTCAGTCGGAGGGTCATCCAGGTGGGGCCGGGGAAGGGTGGAGCCTTCGGGTCTGGGGCGGGGCCTAGGGACCTGGGGGCGGGCCCTCGAACGCGGAGCCGGGCTGCGGAGCCGTGGGCCAGAGCGCACGTGGCCGCGTTCCTCTGGAGGCAACGAAACGCTCCCGCCTGGAGTCCCCCGGCGGCGCGTCCGACCCTTTTCTACGAGGCTGAGGCTGCTGAGGCTGTCGTTGCAGGTGTGGTTTCAAAACTGCCGGGCGCGTCATAAAAAGCACACACCGCAGCATCCTGTGCCGCCCTCTGGGGCGCCTCCGTCCCGCCTCCCTGCCCTATCCGACGACCTCCACTACTCCCCATTCAGCAGCCCCGAACGGGCGCGCATGGTCACTCTGCACGGCTACATTGAGAGTAAGTCACCACTGACACCCAGGCCACTCAGCCTGCGGGAGACGGGCACGAAGGATCGCGCGTGGGCGGTGCAGGCGTGGGGAGTCCTTAATGGAGCCTCGTGGGTGAAGATGTGGACTCCTCAGTCACTTGGTCCTAGGGTTTGGGACGAGGGATTAAGTTCCCTGGCTCTGCGTCAGTAAAAGTCAGCCACGCCAGTCGTCCAAAAAGTACCTTCCAAGCATCCACCGTGTGCCAGGGCCTGGGGACTAGGGAGAGAAGGCGATAGATGAGGTCTCTGCTTTGGTGGAGGTTGCCTGATGGTGGAAGAGAGGACACCGAGCAATAACCAGACGGACGAACGTGTGGTTTCAATGGCGATGACTCCGGTAGGAAAGGTGCTGCAGGATCGGAGTTTTGAGATGCTGCCTCTCAGCAAGCTGAGCCCAGAAGCATGGATAGGACTCCTGAAGCACAAGGAGTGGAGGGAAATAGTTGTGCAGGGTGGTAGAAGAACTGAAAGGAGGCAGGCGTACAGCTTGACGCAGAGTGCTTGATGGCATTGGATCTATTTAGGATCTCAGAAGAAGGCCAGTGCTGTGGAAATACCGGGGGCTGTGAGGCCATGGGTACATCACCTCACTTCCTTGAACTTCAGTTTCCTTACCTGTAAACTGGGACCTTAATAATGCCTACCTCACAGGGCTGTGAGAACCCACTCCTGTATTCAGTAACTATTTTTTGAGTGCCTCCTGTGTCTTAAGCACTGTGTGCTCCCCAGGCTCACTCCAGAGTGGGAAGTGGGTGGAGAGATAAGAAACGAGTGCAGGAGGGAGGGCAAGAATGCCAGTGGGACAGCACGGTGGGGGGAGATAGGGGTCACTCACGGTGGAGGGACCTGTGAGCAGGAACCTGGAGGAGGGAGGGAGTAGCTTTGTGCATGTCTGAGGGGGGTGGTGACCCTATGAGGGCTGTCCGGAAAAAATCCAGCCATTGTCAATATAACGAAAATGGTTAAATGGCTGGATGCTGGATGCTCCTACAGTGACTCTACTCTTGATCCAGTGCTTATTGCAGATTTTATTTCCCTTCGAGGTTGTTTCTGTTGATTGTTTCCTCAAAGCTGGGCATGCCCAGAAGAAATAGAAGTGACCACAATATAGGTACTCATGAATTCAAATCCTCCCTTCTCTGGCTTCAAGGAAAAGGAAGAGAGAAGGGACAGCAGAGAGACACTGCTATTTCCTTAGCCCCTGTGATGTGCCAGACGCTAACCATGTCTCTAAACATCAGAGATTGCTGTCCCTTTACACAGACAAGGAAACCAAAGGCCCACAGTAAGTTAGTGGGCACGAGTATTCCTTAACGATTGAGTGTGGGCTTTGGCGTCAGACTGTCAGGCTTAAAATCCCATCCCTGTCACTTTCTAGCTGTGTGACATTGGCCAAGCTTCTCGTCTCCGAAGACCAACTCCCTCATCCATAGAAACAGGGACAGCGAGAATACCTATCTCAAAGCAGTGTTGCGACCATCAAATGAGATTGTTGTCTGAGTGTCCTCAGCATTTAGTAAGTGCTGGAGGAGTATTAGCGGCTCTTCTGACGGTGGTGGTGGTTCTGCTTGGCAGAACTGGGAGTGTGGAGTCCTGCCCACTGCACCAGGCTGCCAGTTGGAAACTGTGTCTCTTTGTCCTGTTCCATTTTGGAACCATCTGCTCAGTAGGAGGGACTTTTTCTTCCTTTCTTTTCTAAACAATGACTTATGTGCAGGCTGCTCGGAGCCTGTTGAAGATCTCGTTCATTTGTTAAAGGTGCCAAGGACCGGGGGCTTTCTAGGTACAGGGAGTCTGGGCTACCAGCTAGCATTTGCTATGGAGTTGGGAATGGATCAAAGTGACCCCCTTGACCTCCAGAGTCATGCCAGCACTCAGCCTACACACTTGGTTGACTTTGCCTAGATCTGTCTTTGACACCTAGAGGAGGGACTGAGGTGTTCTTTCCTCTTTGCCTTGAGGTGGAACCCAGCTTGGGGCCTGAGATGTCAAGGATGTTCGGACTTGCTGCCTCTTGCTACATGTGACTGAAGGTCCCCTCGGCAGGGTGCTTTGCGATTAACTAAATTCACAGGATCCTGAGTGTCCTGGAGCCTTAGAGCTTGGAATCTGATTAAAACCTTTGGAACCAGAACCTGGAAAAATGCACATACACGTGTAGTTTTCCATGTCATCTCAGGCTGTTCTCAGGGACTCCTAGAACACCCCAGGTTAAGAACCCCCAATCTTATACAACTGCTTTATTTTATAGAGAGGGAACTGTGGTTCAGAAACACACAGTGACTAGCCCCAAGTTACATGTCAACTGTAAACCATAGAAGGCTCTTTCTCCATCACCAAAGCCACTGAGGGACTGGGGAGAGAGAAACCGTGGACTTCTCTGCTGTAGTGGTAAAGAGGCCGAAACGTGAGAGAGTTGGGTCAGGTGCAAGGCTGGCCTTTCCCCCACAGTTTTAGATGTTAGAATAGAACAGATATTCATGCAACAGACATTTAAAGAGTACTTACTAGATGCCATGCCTCATTCTAGATACCAGAGACCCACAAAGATCTAGAATCTAGAAAATAGACACAAATGCCTGCCCTTGTGAGAGCTTGTGTTCCAGTTGGCAAAGACAGATAATAGCAAATAAACAATAAACATATATATAGTAAGTCAGATGATGATAAGTACTGAGGAGATAAAATAACGCTGGGAAGGAAGACGGAGTGTGGAGGTGTTGGTGTTGGGTTGCAATTGTAAATAGGGTGGTCAGGGGTAGCATCATGAAGAAGAGTCCTCTAGGACATAGGGAAGCCTTGGTGATCCCTGGGAGGTAAGCAGGTACAAGGCACTGAGGGAGGATCCTAATTACTGGGGCATAGCCTTGCATGTAGAAGGTGCTCAATACATATTCATTTATGAGCGTTTGTTTATCAGTGAGCTGGACAATTATATGTATAGCACTCTATAAAGACGGGCACATAGAGCATTGCAACCAACCCTATTGAAATTTTGCCCAGGGCCAACCAATTGGTAAGTAACAGCGGTGAAACTGGTCCCAGGGCTCGATCCAGCCTACGGAGCACAGGGCAGGTGGGTTCCTGCATGGAGGCTGGGTTTGGGCTCCAAGGCATCCTCTCGTCCACAGGTCAGGTACAGTGCGGGCAGGTGCACTGCCGGCTGCCTTACGCCGCGCCCCCAGTCCACCTCAAAGCCGACATGGATGGGCCACTCTCCAGCCGGGGTGAGAAGGTAAATGGAGCCAGGTTGGGCCTGGTGGGTTGGTGCCATCCTGTTGGGGGCGGGCTTTGGGCAGCATTCCTCGTCGCTGAGCAGGCACCATACTGTTTTGTGGCAGACCTTCTCTGCCCAACGTACTCAGGTCCCCACTGTGCTTCCAAGGCAGGGACTGTAGCAGGTGCCAGTGTGTTCTGTGTGCACCGGGCCTCCTTGAAGTCCCCCACCGACAGCTGGCCTTCTCCTTTTCAGATTTGTGAATTTAGTTACTTTGCTCAGACTTTGGGGGTTCCAGAGTGGGCACATACCACACACCAGCCTGCCTCCCCCATCTCTCTGGTTCTTCCTATTTCCTTCTTTTCATTCCTGTCTGTTGGGAGTGCGTATCCTGACCTGGTGGGGCCCAGGGACAGCAGGTCAGCAAGTGACCTTGGTCAGCTGGCCAGTCCTCCTCTGGAATATGAGTGGCTGATGGTCTTCAGCATTAGGACTGAACACCCAGAAGAGTGCTTAGGAATCACCCCGTCCAGTGGCTCGAGAGCTTTGTTTTTAAATACGGGGACCCTTTGTTGACTCTTCCATAACCCATAATGTAGATGAAAGTGGGTGGAGCTACTCGGGGTGCAACTGCAGAAGAAGTCAGCCCTCTGTCTCCCTCTGGGCTCCAAGATAACTGTCAGTTAGCCTGACAGCCACAGCTCTAAGACCCCTTTCCTCCCATTTACAGTTTACATAGCCTCCCTGGGAAGATGATTACTGTGGACTCCATATCACACCTGCAGGCACTGAGGCCCAGACAGAGCAGTCGCTCACCCAAGGCCACATAGAGAGCACGGCAGGGCTGGCCTCCATCCTAGAAGGAGAGCATTCCTTCTCTCAGGCCTGGCACAGGGCCTGCAGAGGCCAGCTGCCACATCCCTGTCCTCAGAGAGTGTGTGGCTTAGAGCAGGGGTGGGCCTGTACCCCAGCGTGACAGAGCAGTTGTGGTGAGGGAGGGACATGACCTTTGAGGACCCAGAAGAGGGAGTGATAACTCTAGGGGAGAAGCAGGGAATGAGAAGGGCATTCCACATTGGGAGAAGAGAGCATGCTAGGCAAAGGCATGGAGGAACCTGGGTTTTGGGGGGCCAAGGGGTGTTTAGTGTGACTGAGGCCCAGGGAGGTGGGGGGAAGTTGATGGGTCACATGATGAAGGGCCTGGACCATGGACGGGCGGGCTTGGGTGTCGACAGGACAGGAGGTGCCTTGGAAGTATTGGGAACTGCGCTCAGTGCTTGGAGATGAGCCTGTGCCTTCTGGTTGCTCAGCTAAGCTTGTGGTTATGTTGGGTTCAGCCTGAAGGATGAGACAGGCTGGGGTCTGGCAGCTTTGGCTGTAGAAGGTTTCTGGCCCCCGGGTTTGGAGGCTGAGCCAGGGTTCTCTCTTGCTGGGCTGCGTCCCCAACTTCACATCCAGCAGCTCTACAAAAGAAAAAGTCCGCCCCCGCCCCTGCTACGTGACCTTCTGCCTCTCGCTGTCAGGCCTTCCCGCCAGCTCCTGGGGACCGTTTCTGTGCATATCCTGCCAAACCCACGGGGCCTGCTAGACTCTGTGTGTAGTCAGTCGATGCCCAGCTCTCTCCCAAGTCCCTCCAGGCCTGGCAGCCTAGCTCTGAGGAGTCTCAGTGCCCCCTGGGGCAGGCACATGAACCCACTCATCCAGACCAGCGCCAGCCTGCTCAGAACAATCTCTGAGAATTCGAGGGCAGCACCCTCTGCCCCTACCACGTCGTCATTTGGCCACACATGCCTATGAGTTTCCAGAACCTCATTTCTTCCTGGCCAGAGCTTGGAAGGCCCTTAGAAAACCAGGGCCAAGCTGTCATTGATTCGATGGAGAGACAGGCCCACGGAGGGGAAGGTCTTCTCAGAGTCATGTCTCTGAAGAGACCTTCTTTCAGTGAGGGCCCACAGCCAGGCTTCCAGAGGCCAGAGAGCACTGCCGAGGCTGGGTGACCGCTGGACCAAGCTCGTCCAACCCGTGGCCCGAATGCGGCCCAGGACAGCTTTGAATGCAGCCCAACACCAATGCATAAACTTTCTTAAAATATTATGAGGTGTTCTTGCCATGATTATTATTTTTTTAGCTCATCAATTGTCATTAGTGTTCGTGTATTTTATGTGTGGCCTAAGACAATTCTTCTTCCAGCATGGCCCAGGGAAGCCAAAAGGTTGGACACCCCTGGGTATGACAGTGCTATGTGAGCTCTGGGTCAGGGAGGCTCTGAAGTCCAGCTCTGCCACCTTCTCACTCAGAGACCCAGGAACACAGTTAGCTTCTCTGAGCCTCAGTTCCTGCATCCACAAAATGGGGATAAGCATAGGTTCCACCACTTAAGCTCGCTATGGAGCACAAACACGGCCATGTCTGTAAAGAGCCTAGCAGAGCGCCCGGTACCCAGAAACTGCTCCAGAGGCGGTGGTAACTGGTGCGATTACTCTTATAGAGACCCTCACCATTGCCTTCCTCCATCTCCTCCTCATGGTAACTGATCTGGGCACGTAGCATTCCTGAGGACAAAACAGAACAGCCATATGGCCATAGCTTTGTCCCTGAACTGCTGGAACCCTCCTCCTGACACTGTCCTGTGAAAAGGCACATCTCAGGGACCAGACCACCAGTAATCCTTGACCTGAACTTCAGGGGACAGGCTGTATCAGTGGCAGTAAGAGGTCAGCCAGGTGCTTTAGGTGGGAGAGGGAGAAGGACAGGGGCAGACATTCCCTCATCACCCACTTTGTGGCAGCCCCCTGGCGGGTCTGGGCCACCTACCTGCCTCTTGGCTTTGTGAAGACTTAAGTGCCCGTGAAGTGCTTGGCCCATTGCCTGGTGCAGAGTAGGCACCAGTGACAGCTGTCCCTGTGGCCGTGGAGAGGCAGAGGCTGTGTGATACAAGGAAGAGCGCTCGCTCTGGACCCAGGCCGGGGCTGCAGTGCGGAGCCCACCCCTTCGGAGCTGTGTGATTACAGGCCTGCTGATTGTCACCTCTCTGAGCCTCCGTGCCCTCCCCTGTGGCAAGGAGATAACAGTGAGACACTCCAGGGTTGAGATGAGACTTCCGTTCATGCCCCCCCCCCCCCCCCCGCCAGGCGCAGCAGGGTGCAGTGCCCAGCAAGCATTTCCTGCTGCTTTGTGTCTCCTTGAAGCCTCCCCATGCAGAGAGAGGGGCTTTGCCATCACTGTTTTACAGATGAGGAAATAGGCTCAGAGAGGTGAAGTCGGTTGCCTGAGGTCCCACAGCAAGTAAGTGACAGAGCCAGGATCTGAACCCCCATCTGGACGCTGAGCCCCCCGGCATCCTTCGTGCCTTTGAGGACCTCTGGGGGGCTGCAGAGTGGGGCCGGCCCCAGGCTCAGCCACCTTCCCTGCTCTCCTTCTGCAGGTCATCCTCTTTCAGTACTGACACGCCAGCGCTTCCGAATCATCCGTGGGCACCCCACGGCTGCCCCCCAGCTGCTGAGCTCCAGTGTCCGAGCCACCGCCAGGGATCCACCCACCCCTCTTCTGCCACAGCCGGCCCCTGGGCCTGGCCACCCCCTCTCCTGCTGAGAACCAGAACCCGCCAGGAGCACCTTGGAGTCCTCCTCTGGAGGGCAGAGCTCCCTGAACCTGGAATCAGGGTGAAAACAACTGCCAGTTCTTCCCATTTAGACAGGACTCGTCTTCAACATAGGCTGATTACAACAGCAAAAGGCCGAATTGAATTGTGCAACGCCAACAGCCTTCTAATTTACAGGGTTTCTTTCCTCCCATGTTGGCCTTTGTTCACTACTTCCTTGGAACCATCTCCGAATTCAGAGTAGCTGACAACCCCCAATGTTATTATCCACTCCGTTGCTTTTGTCTGGAAAACTCTACAGTGTCTGTGGGACATCCCCAAAGGAAAGCTGTGCTCTAATTTTATCATTTCCATCTGTCTGCTTATGTCAAGTTAATTCAGAGAGAGAAGAGACACTGACCAACCCTGAGAGGCCCAGCAGGGCAGACGTGGAGGCCTGCCCAGACCAGGAGGCAGGGGGCTGGGGACGGCTGGGGGGCCCGTATTGGTTTGGAGTTCAGGAGAAGGCTGTGGCACACTGGGCCAGAGGGGAAAGAGAAAACTCGGAGTGTGTGTGGGAGACGCTCCTCCCACCTCCTTATCCAGCATACCAGTTTGTACAGGTGACATGGCAGAGATGGTGTTTCATCCGTGAGATGACATATCCAAATGCTTGGGCAGGTTACAACTGGGGGCCTTTGTTGGTCACTTGTTGACTCCTGGTAGGGGTGCTTGGGCTATGTCTTCTTTGGGGGGACTGCTCATGAAGAGCTGAGGAACAGGGCCCAGGGAAATGGCAGTCAAGTGTTAATTCTGGAGAGAGGGTTCCCACTGCCTAGGTGAGCATGCCACGCCCAGGATCGCAGCTGGCACCTCTGGGGTCCCCCACCCACTCCTGAGACACAGCTGTGCTCACATCCACCCTGCCCTGCAACAACTCTTCCACCCCAAACCAAAGGGCTTGGGCTATACACGGCCATGATTTATATTTTCAGGGGACGCCCATTTGTCCCCAGTTTGTCCTGTAATTTTACAAGAGCTTGGTGTCCTGATGCATTTCCCACTAGAGGCTGCTAGTAAGCATGTTTTAGCCCAAGTCCTCCTTCCGACTCGGGTTCACCTGATATGCTGCTTTTGGAAGCAGACTCTGGGACAGGGAAAGCGGGTCCACGGCACATACCAGTTACGGATCCACTGGACCTGTTTTTACCCATGGCAGACATGGCTAATCAATTATCGCACTGTCTATCTTACTGAGCCCGGATAAGGTTGCAGAGTTCACGTGCTTGAAGTTGGCACTTAAGATGTGCCCTTCTTGCTTTGGGACCTGGAGACAGGTGAGAGAGACGTGGGTGCTGTCCAAGAGAACCTGCCCCCTTTCTCCTCTGAAGACAGTTCCTGCTGACTCTGGGCAGAGAGAAGGCAGCGCTCAGAATGTGGTCAGGACAGCTCAGTTCAGAACTCACCCAGTGAATTAACAAGTACCTGGCCCTGTGCTGGGGATGGATGTTAACAGGAGCGTCTGGACCTTGATCCCTGGCCTGGGAGAATGCTAATCTTTCCTTTGATTTTGCTCCTGAGGTCCCAAGCACAACCATGTAGTTGGTGGTCAGTTGAGCCCTGCCCAGGGTCACCCAGTACCCACTCTGCCTTGAGCCTCCCACCAGGGTCTGTTCCTTGCGTGGATTACGTGGTTGTAGCATGTTGCAGTTCAGACATGTCTCCGCTAGCCTGTTAGAGCAGCCTGGGACTGTACAGGCCATCAAGACTATTTATTTAAATACAAAACAAAAGGGGAGCGCACGCACGCGTGCGCGAGCGCACACACACACACACACACACACGGAAAAAATTGTAAGCACTTTTTTGTAAAACCAATGTCTGTTTTGTTACATACCTTTCATGTTGTGCTTTGTAAATGTCTTATTTGTGTAATAAATAAAGTTAACGCAAGTAGAAGTGCTGGCACTTAATCCAGAACACGATGGGATTCCATTTCTCTCCTGCTCTGGTTAAGGGCCCAGGCCCCTGGCCCCCAGTGCAGTCCCCTTTCTGGAAAATGGGGAGAGGTTCTTAATTAGTAAACTGAGCGTCTTAAATGCATGCTGGTGGGCTTTTTCTCTAAGCTTTGTAGGAAGTCAAGCTGGCTGCTGCCCTCTGTCCTGCTCCTGAACATGTGCGGCGGGTCGGCTGGGACCTGTGCTAACTGCAGGCTCGGGAAAGGGTCCTGTGGGCTCTGCCCTAGAGGAGTCTCAGGCTGGCACACGCTGCAAACAAAATGGTGCCCCCAACATGCTGTGGGGGCATTGGAGCTGGATCTTACCAGATTAGACGTTCACAGAATAGGTAGGTGCAAAAGAGGAGGTATTGGGGGCCAGGGAGGGAGGCACAGAAGAGCTTGTTTGGAAGATGGAGGAGAAGTTGATGTGGTGTGAAGGGCTCTGGGCTAGAGCTTTGGCACACGTCTGGCTTCCAGAGCCACCATGTTCTCTGGGGTGTGAGCACCTTTCAGCGGGTGCTAGATTCTTTTTTTTTTTTTTTAGCAGCAGAATCGTTTGTTCAAGCTAGAGCTCATAGTAGGGGAGTGGAGTGGCTCTGCCTGGGGCAGAAGCTTCCCGAACCTTCCGGCCTTTCCCACACCCTAGCCCTGCACAGTTGCTTGTTCACATGGTCGTTGCTCTTTCATGCCCCTCTCTTTATTAGTTGTTGCATCCCTGCCCCTGATCCCTTCTCTGCCCCTCCCCCACCCTCTTCTAATCCGTTTATCAGATGTTGATTTAGATCTCTGGGTTTCTGGGGAAGTAGTTTAGTGTGTGTTTCTTTACGTGAGTGTTCCTTCTGTTTTCAAACCCAGCGGAGCACAGCTCTGTCGTTCTGTGGAGGTGACCGTTGCCTCAGAGGAGAGAGCTGTCCCCCGGAACCTCTCCATGGTGCAGCTGAGCCGGTCCCGGCCTCTCAGACTCCTGGCTGTGCCCCAGCATGCCCGCTCTGGCTCCCTAGTTGGAGGGCCAGTGTCCTGGTGGGCAGACCTCAGCAGAGCCCTCTTGGACCCGACTCCCTTCCCCAGGCAGCTCTTGGTGAGCCAGACGACAGGGCACAGAGTGAGGGGAGGGGGCTGCAGGACCCAGCAGCCTCTAAGGAAGGACAATTACGGAAAGAACCAGGAGGCTTATGTCCCAAGCGTGATTCCCAGAACATGTCACCTCTTCCTCTTCTGGCTGTTAGCCGACACCTGCGATCTCTGTGGTGTGATTTTGAAGAAAATCACTGGATGCACAGCTAACAAATTGTTCTTTAAAAGCATACATTGAACACCTACTAAGTGCTAGCTCGTGTGTGATCTTGTTCAATCCACACAGCTACCCTACTGTTTTCAGCATCATTTTACCATTTTACAGATGAAGACACAGGCTCAGAGAAGGGAAGTGACTTGCTCAAGATGATCTGATACTTGGGCTTAGGCTAGGAATTGAACCCGGCTGTGTCTGATGCCAGAGCCATGTTTGTTCAATGCACTGTACTGATTCTGTGCTTAATTCCTGGGCCTACCAGAAGGTACCAGCTGTGAGTCGGGCATAGTTATTTGGCCTACTGCCCTGTGAGACCAAGATCAGCAAGAAAGACAAAAAAAAGAAATATATATATATGCTTTTTCCTCAGAAGGACTTGAATTCAAATGTTATATGACCTAGGGGAAGTCACTCAGTCTCTCTGAACCTCAGATTACCCATCTGTAGAAGGTGATGCTAAGCCCTGTCTTGCAAGGCTATCGAGAGGAGCAGAGATAATACACGTATATGGCCTGCACACGCTGGTTACTCATTAGATTACATACCATATATCTCTTATTAAAAGGTGATGGTTCTCAAACTTCTTCATGTATAAGAAATACCTGGGGGAGAAAATTGCTAGGCCCCATTGCCAGAGATTCTGATTACCAGGTCTAGGGAGGGGCCCAGGAGCGTCTAGTTCCCAGTGTTGCCCAGGTAATTCGCATGCAGGTGAAATGAGCATCCCCCTCTGAGAAATAGTCTAAGGAAAGAGTTTTGAGGCCACTGACTGCAGCAAGCCTTTATTCCTGAGTCAAAAGGTATGTTCTGGAACTACAGCCTGCCCCCTGGGCCAGCCAATGCCAGTAGAGCAGAAGGAAAACTGGTGGAAGCAGCGCTCACATCCTGGGCCTGTGACCCACGAACTCGTCCCAGCCCTTTCGACATGTCCGGGTGATCCACTCATGCTCATCGTCATCTGCAAGGAAAGACAGGAGACGGTCACGCCTGGGGCTCACTGGCACTGCCCTGCCCTGGGATTCCCCCAGGTGAGGTTTCGGGACACCGGTGTATTCCAGTATGGGGAGTGAGGTAGCCTGGGTAGCCAGTCTCTTTAGCTCTGTCCTGGGAAGGAACAGAGCTTTCACTAAAACCACATCCTCTAGTTGCCTGTGAGTGCCTGGTCCTGGGGAACTTGAACACAAAAGGGTTTATGGGTGGTGGATGCTGCTGATGGAGGCAGGCGTGATATTGATTGGCCACTGTGAGCTGGGCTGACATGACAGGCAATCAGAGGGCACTTGTGCAAACTGACGTCCACAGACCGCACCCCCTGGTCGGTCCAGACCTTGCCGGCGGTGCTAGGCATAGGAGCCAGACCCTTCAGATGTTAGCGTCCTTTCTGGGCTTTCCGTTCTGGACCCTTCAAAGTCCTCATGGCTCCCCAGGGGGCTGACACCCCCTGTTTACCCTGGTCCTTTCCATGGGGTATGGAGAGGAGCTGTCAGTCATGCAGGACCTACACGCATTTATCTCCCTTAATTTAATCCTCGGGACCAAATGATGGCAGCTATCTCACCATTGTACAAATGGACAAACAGGCTCAGAGAAGTCAAGTCACCTGTCCACAGCCACAGGGTCAGTACGTGGAAAAGCCCAGAACTTGAACCTAGGGTTGTCTGACTATACGCCTGGCAAGTGTTTTAAACCTCAGATAGAGAGCTGAGTGAAGCACATTCTTCGGTTCATAGCACATTACCGGCGTTTTTCGTGCCAGGCCCCTCTGCAGACGGACTTTATTTTTACCTCCCAAACCCACACCCAGCCCCCTCTGTCGTGGCAAATGACAGAGATTTTAATGGTAGGATATAAACCCCTAAAGATGCACGCAGCTCTGTTAAATATGTGTTGTTTTGTGTGCAAATGTGGTTTTAATTTACACAACGGCGTGCTGTGAATTTCATTGTCTGACTTTTTTCACTCACCACTGAATTTTTAAGCTCTATTCTTATTGCTACGTGTACATTTAGTTCTTTGTTTTTTTTTGTGTGTTATAGGCCATTGAGTCAGCTGACTCCTGGTGACCCTGTGAATGAATGGTGTCCACAGTGTCCTGTCCTCACCAGCTCAGCCCCTGTAGACTCCTGCCTATGGCTTCTGTTAAGGAGTCAGTCCATCTCATACAGGGACTTCCTGTTTTCCTGGTGCCTTCTATTTTCCCAGCATGACTGTCCTTTCCAAACAACCCTGTCTTCTCATGATGTGCCCCAAGTAGGACAGCTTCAGTTTTGTTGTTTTCGCCTCCAGGGATGTTCCAGGCTTCATTTGCTTTAGGACCCACTTGTTCATCTCTCTGGTGGTTCAGGGTATCCATAGAGCTCCTCTCCAACACCGTATTTGAAAATGAATTAATTGTTTCCCCTAATTTTTCATCATTGTCCAACTTTTGCATCTGTACATAGTAATTGGGAATACAAGGACGTGGATGGTCTTAACCTTGGTCTCTAATGACACATCTTTGTTCTTGGTGATCTTTCCTAATTCTCTCATTACATGGTTCCTTCTTTTTTTCTCTTCTTCATACTGCTGCCTAATGCTCTCCGTAGGCTTTCATCATGTTTTACTAACTATCTTTCCAGTGGTGGACAGGCAAGTTGCTTCCATCTCCTGTTACCATAAATAGTGCTGGGGATGAATATTCTTGGTCACATCCCTTCATGGATACATGGGGGAATTTCTCTGGGCTCATACTCCAGGAGGGTCACCAAATTGCATACATACTTCATTTATCAGCACACCCAGCTAAGCCCATGTTATTTTCTTGGCACCACCCTCTGCCCTCTGTCCCTCCCTCATTCCTGCTTTCCTTCAGTGCTGTGCCCTGGGGACAGAGACTAACCCAAACCCCTGTACTCGGTGAGTGATAAATGGCAGTAGCTAGAGATCAAGGGAACTTTCTGAGAGCTGAAATGTGGAGGCCAAGCAAAGGTCCAATCCTCCGAATCAGATCTACCTGCCCACCTTCCTCTTCTGTGAAAGCACCAGGCCCACGATCGGGGAGATGAAGGTGTATTGGTAGCTGATTGTGTGCTCCATACTTTACAAACACCAGATCTCATTGTATCCGTGAGAGCCCAGCAGGGTAAGGGAGATTAGCTCCATCATATAGAGCAGACCAGCCTTGTCCCAAGTTCACATCCAGGGGAATTCAAATCAAGCCTCATCAGACTCTGAAACTGGACTTTCCAGCCCAGGGCAGATGCCATGGTGCCGGAAAGGCGAGGCTACCCGCATAGAGCTAATTAGCCTCCTTCACCCCACCCCCCGCCCCCACTATATCTTCATATGGGACCTAAGGGAAAAGGCTGGCTGGCTGGCAGGCTTTGAGGACTGCCCTAAGTAGCTGGTGGGCCTCAGTTTCCCCCGAGGCTGCTGCCTGGGAATCTGAGAATGGCTGCCACCCCCCACTCCCTCGGGGGCAGGAGAGCGGCAGCACACAAGGAGTTAAGCGCTGGTGAAGCCCACTTTTGCCACACCGAGAGCAGCCTGGTTGATAATTACAGTTCTGAAGTCTCCAGGCTATTCGAATCTGTGCAGCTGCAACCTCTTCAGTGGTAACCCCTGAAACCAGACAAACTGGGTTTATTGTACTGAACCAGTCCTCGGGCCCCTCCCTGATCGTTACAGATTGACAGCAATGGACTTAACAGCCCTCTTCACTACCCCTTTCACTCTCTACCTGGCTGCACAGCCACCAATTTGAATCACAGATGCCTCCCCTCCCGGCAGCTGCTGGCCAACCCTCCCTCCACCTCCCCTGGCCCTCCCAGGCTCCTGGCCCTGCCACGCCAGCCAGGGTGAGGCATCCCAGGCACATTTCATCAATATTTAAAATGGAATTAAACCTGCCGCTTTGATTAATGCCTCCCAGATCCCGGGAGTTGTGATTACTATTTTGCAAATTGCGATTGTTGGAATATGTTAATATGATTGTGTGAGAGAACATCTTCACCTTCTCAGATAATTTTTCCCCTTTTTTCAGCAGCAAGGGAGGGGGAGTGGAGGGGAAAAAAAGACAGTGGAAGAAAAAAACAGCCTACAAACTTTTAAATCAACTGTAAATTATTACCCTCGGCATAATTGCAGGTGGTTCAGACGAGGACGGAGGGAGATTCCTGGTTTGGTACATTCATCTTGGAAAAGTTTTGACCCCCGTCGGCCCAGGAATCCCACTGTGGGGCTCCATCCTTAGGGAGTCATTCTTTTGTGTCACTGAGGTACTGCAGGTGCCTGTGGGCCGCTGTGCCTTTGTACATGCTGTTCCCCTGAGGGGAACGCCCTTCCCTTCAGGACCTGGTCCAGATGCAGAGCCTCTTGGAGCTCAAGAGCGAGGCCCTGGGCACCTCCCATTTCTGGGCCATAAAAGTGAAAAGGCCCAAGCAAGAGTATAACCATTGGAGTGTATTTTAAACATGTATGCACATTTGGCAAATCGCTGCTTTTAACATACACCAAATGGAACATAAGTGTGTCATTCCGGGATTTCTTCTAAAGAAGTGCAAATCCATAGTGCACTAAAGGCCGTGTGGTCAGGAAAGTGTGGATTTAGAGCTGTCTGATGAATGTGTCTTCTTTCAGTTCTGTCACAATCCAAACTTAAGGTCCCTCATGAACGTGTGGCTGGGGCCCGGGCCCGCCTGGCTGTGCTCCGTTCCCATGGGCCCTGCCTAACATCACCTTCCTTGACCCAGGTCAAGTTCATGGTATCGGTCACAGTTGCCCCATCAGCCTGGAGCAGCCGTGTCTGATTCACTTCAGGTCTTTGGGCCGCAGCACAGAGAGGGCACTTTAAACGTATTTAATAATTATAAGGTGAATAGATGAATAAAGTCATGTAAATGTGGGCACACGAAAGTAATAGGTTTACCCTGTGGGATTTGGACAAAGGAGGAAGAATGTCTTCCCCTCCTTCAGCAAATGGAGCTCCTGAGAAGGCAGACACGCCAAGTCTGTTTCCCTTTTTGTCTTGAGGCCGTGGATTGAGCAGCCCCACCACACGAAGAGGATGGTTTGTTTGGGCTCATACCTGGGCGCCAACCACACTCAGAAAGCTCAAAGCCCTGGCTGGCCTGAGGCCTGCCTCCCAATGAGGGCGGGAGGGGCAGGCCAGCACAAGCCACCAGGCAGGGCCCAGGTCACCGAGGGGGTCATTAGTGCAGTCTTCATGTCAGTGCAGAGCTAGGGGAAGAACAGCCCCTGAAAAATCTCACAGTAGATGCAAGGCAACACCAGTCCCCAGGACAGTCGGCGGGGAGGCAGTGTAATAAAACGGGTAAGACCACAGGCTTCGGAGCCCCTGTCTGCGTCTCTTCCTCATCTATAATACAGAGGTGCCTGCCGGGAAGGTTTCCTGTGAGGATCAAGTGAAATCATTCCTGAGAAGTGCTTAGCACAGTGCTTGGTGTACAGGAAATGCCCCAGCCCAAAAGAAAAGCCAGAAGTCGTCTTCGCAAGGTGGGACGTTGGGGCACACGTGACAGCGCAGCCTGGACTGGGGGTTCTGGGACTGGTGCTGAGCTCTGGTGCTGACTCGCTGGGTGATCTTGGACAAGTCACTCTCCCTTTCTGAGCCGGGCTCCTTGTCTACACAGCAACTTTAGCCAGACCTCCTGCAGAGGGCAGGGTAAGGACTGGCCAGGATGAAGGGCACGAGCGGTCACCCAGGCAGTGGGAGCTAGGGTCATCATTTTGATGGGTCTTTGATTCCCAAACTGGATGCTTTCAAGGGCAAGATCTTGGGGGATGCTCACAGAGCACCCCTGGGACTTCTGATTCCCTGTGGGGGTGGAGGAGGAGGTCTTTACACAAGGATCAGCATCATAAGGATCAAGGGCCACAGCTCAGCTGAAGATTTCTGTTCAAAGTGAGGTGGGCAGGCCGGGGCCGGTGAGCCCAGAGAGGGCAAATGGGCAGGTTCCGGGGTAACCACAAGCCGGATTCTGCGAGCCAAGAGCACCTGCGGTCACTACTGCGATGCAGCTCCCACCCTGGGGCGTGGGGAACTCGGGTGGGGACTGGGAAAGGGAGGAGGCCAAGATGGAAGGAAGGAGGCGCCCCCCTTGGGAAGCTCACTCTGGCTGAGCACGTGGGTGGTGCCCGGCTCTGTGGGCGGAAGGTCATGGCCTCAGTCTCCTCCTCGGTAAGTGAGATGGGGTTGTCCCTGTTTACGACGACAAAACAGGCTTACAGGGTGCAGTGATTCGCCCGCTTCACTCCACCAGGGCAGAGGGGAAGGGCTCTGTTAGTGTGAAAGTCACACTCAGGCTATATGGCCACAGAC
Organism: Craseonycteris thonglongyai; assembly: GCA_004027555.1. Taxonomy (NCBI): domain Eukaryota; kingdom Metazoa; phylum Chordata; class Mammalia; order Chiroptera; family Craseonycteridae; genus Craseonycteris; species Craseonycteris thonglongyai. The sequence continues at coordinate 25,830 of PVKE010005094.1, read as the reverse complement.
CCATGGGCATGTTTCCATCCAGCTGGGTGAGCATGTGTGAGAATCTAAGTGTGAGTGTGTGTGCAAGTGTGAATAGGTGTGTGCCCTGAGTGTGCAAGTGGCTGTATCTGAGGTGTGGCCTAAAGAGGAAGTGTGCGTGGGGATGGTCAGCGGGCATGGGGCATGCGCCGTGCAGCTGGGTGAGTACCTGAAGGCTGAGTGTGTGTGTGCAATCAGATACTGAGGGGAGGAGGCATGTCTAACCCACAGACATGGCCCAGTGCTCACCCAAAATGCCTTGCGGGCCAGGCCCCGGGGAAGGAGGCTCTGGCGTGAGGGCTGCCTGCTTGTCCTGGGGTCAGGGCCCACCCTTAGACGGTTCCTGTGTGAACCATGGCTTCTGGCTGGGATTGGCGGTGCATGGCCAATCCCCCGCCCCAGCCTGGGGACAAGTGCCCATCCCCAGAGCTGGGCCACACCCGCTGTGCAAATGCAGGGCTGTGTGAGCTGGTGGGGCAAGGTCAAGGCTCTGAGTGGAGTCTGTGAACTGCGCTGAGGGTGGCAACGCCCTGGCATCTTCGCCACAACTCCTGACAAGAAAGAGGCTTTGAACTTAGCTGGCAGTGGTGTGGCCAGGGGCCAAGCTCATGGCATCACCAGTGTTGCCCAAGGGGTCGTTGTGCAGGCACAGCCTGCCATAGGGCAGGAGGGGGGTCTTGGGGCTGATCTTGCTTTTCACTGTGAGGGGCATCTTCTGGGCAGGGTTGGGGAGAGGAGCAGGGCAGGCTGCTGCCCCCTCTGGGAACTAGAGGTGCTGGGCCCAGCACCCACAAGCTTCCCAAGGCCTGTTCAAATGTAAGAGGCTTTGGAAGAATGACTGACTCTAAAATTTAACGAAAAGAGCAACTGTAAAGCTGAAATTAATAAATGTATAATTAATGCATTCAGGCCTAATTAATTATTAATTTAAAAAACCAAAACAGTTTTATTACCCTTGAAACCAATTTGTAGGGTTGGTTTCCTCACTTTGGGAGAATTCTCCAGTGTGCACATGGCTCTCCAGAAATCATAGCCAATTGTTAAAGACCAGTAGCCAAACAACGTACCAGGCAAAGTGTTAGAAAGCCTTCCAAAGCTGAAACAGCTAAGAAATGACATTTCTGTGGGAGTGTGGATGTTTTGTTTCAATATGTGGAACTGATGGGGGCGAGGCCTGTGAGGTCAGCCCTGGGGCTGGACTCCGGCTGTGTGACAGGGGAAGGGGGTGGGGGTCTGGGCCAGGACCGGGCAGGCCACCTGGCGTTAGGAAACCCACGCGTGTCCCAGGTGCCGTGCCCTGCACTTGGCGTGCCTGACCGTGTGCAGTCCTCAGGATCACCTCTGTCGTAGGCAGTGCTGCTGGGTGTCTGAGGCAGGAGTTTTAGGTCCTCCAGTTGGTGGGGAAAGGGAAAAGTTCCCATTGTCATCAGGACCCTCAGGGGTCTCTTAGGAAGTCCCTGTGCTGGAGAAGGACATCTCCTTAAGTGCCACACAGTATTCTGACAGTTGTTGGAACAGAGTTATCCCTGCTGTTGAGGTCCCGATGGGGCCCACACTGGTTAAAAAAAGAAAAACGTATCCTCAACTGCTAGAATCGTCCCGTGTGTGGCAGGAGCCCACCTGACTCACGTCTCCCCACACGCAGTGTCTGCAGAGCTAGTGCGTGCTGATGGGGGTGGGTGCCGAGTCACCACCCCCAGCCCGGTGCTGCTCTTCCTCCTGCTTCCCCAGCCCCCCTGTATTTTTCGAGCACTCAGAATTGAACCTGCGCTCCCTCAACATGCTCACGATGCCTAGCCACCACCCACAGGCAGCTCCGGGAGCAGTGTGCCCGGCCAAGGTCGCGCGGTCGGCCTGATCCCCTAGCCTCGGCTCTGACCTGGGCTCCCTTCTGTCCCTGCTCTCCAGCTGCGTGTGGACCATGGACAGGCAGACACGTGCGTGACAGCTGGGACCACTGTCCTCCAGCTGCCAGAGGCGGAGGCTGAATTCATGCTGGGGAGGTGGGAGCCGGGGCCCTGCAGGGGCTCCGCGAAGGCCTGGATGTGGGGGGATCTCAGGTGGATAAAGAATGACAAGGATAATGAGCAGCATGTTCAGAGCAACGCCTGGGGCTGGCACAAGGGTCAGGGACCTGCAGGTGGGAGGAAGCCAGACAGCCATTTGCCAAAGTGACGCTGGCTCCTCCCTTTGGGCCATGGAGTTAAGGAAGCAGCACCCCCACGCTGGGGTGTCAAACCTTCCCAGTTGTGATCGCCGACAGCGTTAAGCTTGTCATGGACCAGGCACTGCTCGTGCTGCATCCTCTTTGTGATGCTCATCACAACCCTGGAAAGAAGGTTCTATTTCTAAGCCTGTTTTTTTTCAGATGAGGAAATCGAGGCTCAGAGGAGTTAAGTGACTAGCTGAAGGTCACATAGCTGGCAAATGGCAAAGCTGATCGTCTCTAAAGCCGGGCCCCTCGCCCTGCCTGCCTCCCTGGGCTGGTGGTTAAGCAGGGCTCTCAGCCAGCTGCCCTGAGTTCCAGGGTTTGGGCTGAGGAAGAGAGGTGAGACTCCTGCCCCCTGTGCTCTGGCCTTGCATTCACTTCCATTAAAGGAGACAAAACAAGCCATCTCGCTGTGGCCCTGGGTTGACTCCAGCCACGGAAGGGGAAGCTGTGTCCTTTGGATGCCTCTAGGAGGCTGCTGCCGCAGGGAGGTGGGGCGGTGGGGCGGGGAGGGAGTATTGTTACCAGAATCCGATAGGCACAGGGTGGAAAGGGAGTTTCCAGGGCCTCTGGAATTGGGGTGGGCAGAGAGGAGAGCAACGGGCAATGCCCATAGGTCAAGCTGAGGGAGGCAGCAAGCTGAGGCAGGTGGTTACTCCGAGAGCAAAATTCTGTGGGTGCATTCAAGTGTACTTCTCTGGGGAGAAGGTCCGCAGCTATGCCCAGATTCTCAGAGAGGTTCACGACTTAGAAAAGACCACAGCATACCTCATGGGTTCAGAGCGTGGCTTTTGGTGTCAGAGAGACATGGGTTCAAATCCCCACCCCTCCCCTTTACTATTAATAGCTGCATCTACCAGTAAAAAACTTACTTTCTGAGCCTCAGTTTCCCCCTTATGCCAAGTAGGGATAATGATATATTCCCCAAAAGATTGGGAAGGGATTCAGGCCTTGGCAAGGTGGCACCATTCAGTCCTCATCATCTCCCTTTGTACCCCTTTTGCTTGAAGCAGATGCCCAAGTCTGCTGGCGGGATGTGCGGGCATTTTGCTTGGCAGTTACAAGTGTGATATTATCCCTCACAAAGCCTTCATTATGGTGCTGCTAACAATGCCGCAGATAAGGCAGGGATGCTCTGCGTGCCAGCCTCCAGGTGATTATAACATTTGGGTAAATTGCCTTTTGTCTCGGAGTGGAGACGGTGGGGAGCAGAGGAGGGGGCGGGGGGCTGTGAGGGAGACACGCTCAGCCGTGTTTTGCAGGACACACAAGGAACACATCGTGGACCTACAGGCTGGGTTTGCGTCGGGGGGCCTGGCTGGCCATGGGAAATTGGGGTCCAGGCTGTGTGGGGTCAGGCAGGTTTGTGCTCTCTGGGTCTCCTGTTTCTCGGCTGTCCGGTGAAGGCAGTGGCTTCAAGATGAGAGGAGCCCTGGTTTGTTGGTGACACGAAAAGACTCTTTCTTGTTCTTTGGCCAGCTTTTGAGTGTTAAAGTGGGCAGAGGACTCTTGCAGCCTTACACTCCTGGGGAATTTTTATATCTTTGGGCTACAAGGAAGGCCCTCCACCTGTCGTTTCTTTTGCCAGTAAACCCGTTTCTCGTTCAGAGGTGGCTCAAATGTCATCTTGAGTCAGTCAGCTAGACCTGGGTTCAAAGTCCATTTACCGCCTGTGTAATTTGGGGCAAAGCCTCAGTTTTCAGCTCCATTATAATCTTAGGGAACCACCCTCAGTTTCATCATCTGTAAAGTGGACATGCTACAGTGAAGACCACTGTTTCACAGGGGTGCTGTGAGGACTCGATGAAACAAAATAAAATATGTGTAGTGCTCCAACCAGGGCCTGGACATAGTAAATGCTGGTTGTTATTAGGTTGCTTTTTTCCTGAGCTAAAATATGGATGCCATTCCTTCACCGGCATGTCAATGGCTGCCTTGCGCCTTATTGTGAGAATATATTATCTATTATTTAATCAGTTCCCTCCTGTTGGAACTTCGGGGTGTTTCCAGTTTTCAACTGTTTCCATAACCCCAGAGACACTTCAGAAGACCAAGTGGTCTTCCATTTCCAGGCGTTCCATACGCAGTTGTGTACAGATGGGTGGGAGCGGATCAACACCCATGTCTGGGAGTGCTGTGCCCCCTGCCTCTGTAGACGGCTCATCTCGGAGCTGGCCTGGCAAGTGCAATGAGGAGAAGCTCCGAAGCAGAGGAGCCTGAGTGTGAATCCCACTTCCTGGGGGAAATGCTTTTAACCTCGCTGAGTCCCAGCATTCTTGTTTGTGAAACAGGGATCCTGCGAATACTTCCCTCCTGCCCTGTCCCCTCAGCTGAGGGTCTGGTGCTTGGTGAATGTTCAGTCAGGGTCGACTCTCTCCACATTGTCATCATCATGCCCTCTGTCCTCATTCTGGTGAAGCCAGAGTCACCTCCCAAAGACTGCAAAGGCCACGTCACTTTTTGGACCCCTGTTCACACCCCTGTTTTCCACCGTCCATTTAATTGAGCACACACATTCAAAGGAGGCTTGTTATCTTGATTCTAAATTCTGTCTGGAAACTGCAGGTTCCAAGGCAAAGGGGCCCTCTCTGCCAATAATCACTGGTATGTGATATTTTTAAGAAGCCCAGGCCATTGTTTCTGATTGAGGGAAAGTTGGTGCTATTTTGAAGAGCAGCGCCATTCAGCATGGCGTTATCTCTTTAACCATTGGGAATTAGACGCTGTTTGAAAGATGTGTGAGCTCTAGGACATTTGCCAGATGTGCTTGATTCGACATTTCAGACAACAAAGGGGATAATGTTGGCGGGAATCTTGACGGCATTGCTGATGATCAGGATATTCTTTGAGGATGGTACTGAGACCTTTCGGGGGAAGAATTTCAGCTTTTACATAAACTAATTTGGGATGCTCACTCTCTGTCTTCCACAAAGCAAATTTAGTTCATTGTTCGTTGTATATGTTAAAACGGTTACGAGGGTTTTTTCCCTTGAATATTAATAATGTGCCTTTCATCTGAGACAGTCGCCTGGGGTGTCATTAATTGCAGGGAGGGAGTAAGGATTAGTGGTGTAGTTATTTTGCAAATGATTCCTGCTAGTAGCATTGAGGCAAGCAACAGCTACAGGAAGAGACATGTACAGTACAAGCTGTTAGCACGTCTCTGGTTCATCCATTCTGAGAGGAACGAAAAGGGGAAGGGTTAGAGTTCATGTCCCAATTGCCCACCAATACTAAAGATATTATCCCCAGTATCTGCAAATGTTTCTCTATTGGCCCACAGCGTGTAAAGGACCCTTCATCCAATAAGGTAACCTCTCGGTTTGGGAAGTGTGGTATTTCTGACCCTTTCATTCATTTAGGAATGTCACTGTGGTCCCACTGGGTGCCAGGAACTGTGCTCAGTGGAAGAGCAACTGTGAATGAGGCACAGCCCCATCTAGGAGCAGAGATAGCTGAGGAGAGACTAAACTACGACACAAAGCAGGCAAGAAGAATGAGAACAGAGTCTGGGCAGCGTTGGGTTTGACTATGACTGTGTGACCAGGAGCAAGTTACAATATTAACCTATCTGAGACTAAGTGCCCTCAATGCAAACCGTGGCTCCTGAAAGTGACCCGCTTGGGATGGTGGGAAAGTGCAGGGGAACTGTGCAGGCCAGGCGCTTAGCAAGGGCCGGGCCAGAATCCCACACAATGACCCTCCGCTTGCTTCCCTGAGCTGTGGAGGAGAGACACTGGCTGGAGACCTCCGATGCTTAAGCTTTTACATATTTTGAGGTGCAGGGAAATAATATAGTCATGCGCTACATAACAGCATGGTGGTCAATGGCAGACTGCGTACATGAGGTGGTCCTGTGAGATTATAGCAGAGCTAAAAAATACCTGTTACCCAGTGACCTCATAGCCATTGTAAGGTCGGAGTGCAACACATTACTCATGTGTTGGTGGTGATGTTGTGTAAACAAACCTACTGTGCTGTCAGTGGTGTAGCACAGACAAGTATGTACAGTACATAATACTTGACAATGGTACTAACTGGTGTATGCATTTACTATACTATACTTTTTCTCGTTATTTTAATTTAGAATGTGTTCAGCTATCTCGTGTTTACCACGTCTCTTGATTGGGTCATTTTCTGTTGTGCTTGATTTAATCTCGTGTCGTTTTGTACAGTAATAGGCTGTACAGACTTGTAGCTTAGGGGTGGCAGGCTGGACCATACGGCCTAGGTGGGTAGTAGGCTACAGCATCTAGGTTTCTGTATGTACACGATAGTTTTCACCCAACAATGGAATCACCTAACAACCCATTTCTCAGAACATACCAAGTCCATTAATTGGTATGTGCCTATAATGGATTGCTTTTATGACTCAGAATAATAAGTTGTTTATTATGTGCCAGGGGCTGAATTTTGTGTAATTTGTTGGAGAATAGGAGGGACTTGTAGGCAGGTCCTCTGCCTGCCTGCTTGCTTTCATAAACCTTTAGTCAACTCTGACTTGTGGAACTTGTGTGAGGTGCAGAGAACCCAGGGATGAGTCAGACATAGTCACACAGTCCCTGACCCCAATATAGTGTGGGGAGGAGATAGGCAAATAAAGCTACTTCTACTGTCACACACTAAGTGCTGTTAGGAAGGCTTGTAGAGGCACAGAGGAGGGACACCTAACCCAGACAGAGCAGCGGAGGGAGGGGGAAGGGAGGGAGAGGGGAGGGAGGGATGAGGGAGGGAGGGGTTAGTTAGGGAAGGCTGCCTAGAACAATGGTCTACCAATGGCTGGTTCAGACCCCTAAGAGGGTTGTGAAATCAGTGTAGTATATAGCAATCAGCAGTTAAAAAAATTAAATAGATTAGAAAATATCATAGTACATCACATGTACAAAGAATACACACGAGTACATGTATGTGTGTGTTCGTGTGTGTACTGGGTCCTAATATATTAGTAACTCTTTTCTTACTACCAGCCAGGTTCCAAAGGTTCGAGAGCCAAAATCCCAGAGGATTCTCAAAGACTTTTTGATGAGTGGAGGGACGGAGCTAAATTCTCCCAGAAGTCCAGCGAGCAGGGACCAGCCCCGCCCAGTTACGACAGGCATTCTCGGAAACCCGGTCTAGCAAACCCAGACGCGTGGAGCACGCTTGCAGTGTGTAGCTTAGCGGTCCAGGGATTTCCAGTCAGGCCTAAATAAAGCATCTGGGCCTGGGGAAAGGAAGCCAGCACGAGATGGGGGTGGCGCTGAGGCAGTTCCGCGGGGCTCCAAAGGCAGCCCTCCTCGGAGCCCTAGCCCATGACTGCCTGTAAAAGGAGCCTCCCGGCTCTGACCCACCCAGGAGGCATGTGCTGCATAACTGCAGTGGCTCAGGATATTGTGTTTATTCTGGGATGGCCTTGGTCACCCACCTCAGGCCTGCAGGGCCAGTACCCTCGTGCCTTCAGGATGCCAACAGGAAGCACAGTTAATGGGGGCAGACCGGGATGCAGGGGAGAAGGGCCCTGGGGAAAACAGAAGGTGGACAGATCACCAATCAGTCCCTGGCAGGGTGAGCTGAGTCAAGGGTAATGACTAGGTGGCCGCAAGCAGAGACTCCCTTTTAGTGGTTTGCAAGACACTCTGAACTTGATCTGTCCTATAATATCAGGACCAAAATACCCCTTGGCTACCTTTCTCTGCTGTCAGAGACTCTTAAGGTTGGAAAGACCCTAGAAATTATTCAGCCTAAAGCCCTCATTTTACAGATGAAGACAAAGAGGCCCAGAGGGAGACAGCACTGGCTGATGGTGAGCCGGCAGGCAGCCTGGGAGCCAGGGCCAGGACCAGAAGCCCAGGTCTCTATCCCGTTAGCAGGAGCCGGGGGCCCTTCAGATGCCTCTCCCTTGACAGCTTGCCAGAAGGACCTCTTATCTCATTTTACCCCCTTTGGCCCCTTCTCTATATGTAACCAGAGAAATGTTTCCAAAGGACAAATCAGTTACTCCTCTACCTGCCTGAAACCTTCCCTTGCTCCCCACTGCCTTCAAATGAAAAAACACCCACACTATTTCCTGCTGCCCTCACCCTTCCCACCTCTTGGGCTTCCTCCCTCGCTCACCTTCCCCTGATATATCATCTCATCTCTTGAACTGCTTGGTAGCTCCCTAGATGCGCAGAGTTCTTCCGTCTCTAATCCTTTGCACATGCTGTTCCCTCTGCCTTTAACACTCTTCCCAACCCTGTTGCACTTGTCTGCTGTTATGTAGGTTTTACATTAGATCTTGCTCTTTCCAGGACTCCAGGGTTAGGTATCCCTACATGGTTTTCTTACAGCAACTCTGTTGTTAATGATACATTTTACCAGCATATACATTTTATTTATATATACATTTTATTTATTTATATACATTTTAAATATACATTTTACCAGTTTCTCCTGCTCCTTGAGAGAAGACTCCATGACACTGCTATCACCTTGATGCCTAACACAAAGCTACACCTGTAGCAAGTAGTCTTGGGTCATTAAAGGGACCATCAACCTCTTAAGACTATATGCAGAACTTGTGTGTGTGTGTGTGCGCACGTATGCTGGTATGGGGGCATATATGGGCGCTTTTCTAGGAAAAGGGTCCATAGATTTTGTTATTCCTAGTGGGACTGTGACTTTAGAAAAGAGAAAGGTTAGGAGTCCCTGCATCAAAGACAAATGTTCAAAACTGATTATCCAAATGTTCTTATTTGCATAGTGGCCTCCTGCGAGTTTGGTCTCAGTCAATTTGTGTTCACTTGCCAAACTGAGGTTTTTGGAACCTCCTGGATACTCCCCTGGCTGAGAGGCCAACCAGCCTTCCTGGGCCTTATGGTATCACTCATATCCAGGCCTTTACCTGTGCTTTCTCCTCTGGCTGGAAAACCTCTTCCCGTGCCTGGTGGTCAGTTCCCAATTATTCTTTGGGCTTCCGCTTAGCTGTCATTTTCTTCTTGAAACCATTTCTGAATTTCTAATTCTCGAGTAGGTGCCCCTTGTTTGCGCTCCCACAGCATCATTTCTACCTCTCTGGGGCCCCACCTCCCCACCACCCCACCTAGAGCCACGTTTTTCCCTTTCTTTGCGCTTATTCCAGGATGTAATTGACAGTTTACAGTACTTATCAGGAATCTGTCAAAATATAAACTCCGTGAAGGAAGGCAGTTTGTGTCTCGCTTTGCTATGTTTTGGTGCCCACATCAAGCAAATGCCTAGCACACAGTAGGTGTCCATAAAATCCTAGTGGAAAGGGAACATGCAAAAATAAGTCTTGTAAACTTTTCAGTGCTGTCATCGTCAGACCACTAATGTTCTGACTATGTATAGATTTGACAGCCATGAGAATTCCAGATAGTGAAACATGCAGAGAACCAGTTTTTGCCTTTCATCAGCAGAAGCTTCTTTCTCACCAAATGCATGCATGTGTGTGCACACACATGCCCAGACCCATGTGTGGGGGAGAGAAGAGAGTACATGTGCCACAGGGTGTCAGAATAAACATACCTGCACTTCTCAGAAAGCGATTCTTATAGTCCTTGACTGTCCTCGTGGTCGGGTTATAGAAGCCGTCTCCACAGTCATAACAGCCTTCCGGGATTTTTCTAGGCGGGTCCATATTGGTGAGTTGAGAGATACCTTGAAAGGGTATAATGGATAATTAACTCACCACCGAGGCCAAATTCAAACCCAGTCCCCGCCAACGTCCACATGCGGCTGGCTGCTCGTGTGGGTATTGGCTCTGCTGTTGGGCTTCATACTCCCCTTTGAGGGCACAGAGCACACACAGCAGGAGCAGTAGCCTGAAGCAGCTTCCTGAAAACCGCCTGTCAGGAGGGTCTCAGGAACTTGACTTCTGTCTTCTTTCTTTGACCCCATCTTCCATTTCTAGGGACACCGTGACAAGGGCACCATTTCTGGAGTCAGAGAGAACCTGAGGATGCCTCAGAGTCGGCTGTATAGACAGCAGGTATGTCTAGAAAAGGATGGTATTCAAGGTGTGGGCAAAGGCCAGAGGTGTGAGCCATCACGCTTTACTCAGGAAACCCATGGAACAGGATATGTATCAGGAAGAACAGTAGGAGAGAAATGGGTCAGGTGGGCAGGGATCAGATCATGGAGAACCTTGACTCTCACCAAGATTACCATAATAGCTGTCATTTGTCAACTACTTACTATGTAGTTGGTATTGTGCTAAGTGCTTGATTCCTACTGTTTCACTTAATTCTCACAGAAACCCTGTATCCCTGTTTTATAGGTAAGAACACTGAGGCTCAGAGAGGTCAAATAACTTGCCCAAGGTTATCCAGCTAGGAAGCAGCTAGATACCCAGTTTTGTAACCTATATGTTAAGATGCCAACATCAGAGGAGGAGAGGACTTAGGCAACACCCTCAGGACTGGTGGCATTGGAACCACCATGAAAGAGAAGTCAGTGAACCTTCTCTAGGCCATGCCTCTTGGTGTGCTATACATCTTGGAATGCTGAGACCTGAGCAAAGGATACAAGTTAGAATAAATAACTTCTCAGGTTCTGTCTAAACTGTGGTTCCTGAATTCTCTGTCCTCTGGCTGAGGGCTGAATGCCCATGGAGCACAGAGCACCATGCTCGTAGCTCAGGGTCCTGCATACAGTAGGTGCTCTTATGTTGGTTAATGATTACTGAGCAGCTACTCCATGCCAACAACCCTCCTTTCTCTTCCTAAAGCCCCATGCTTCTGCCCGTCTCACAGATGCTCAGAGAACATCAAAGAGACTGAGGCTAAGGACAAAATGGGAGACGGAAGTGTCAACCTCACTGATTCAAGGTCAACAATCAGAGTTTGAGTGCAGGTCGGCCTGACTCCAACACTGCAGGCTTTCGGGGGCTCCTGCCCCCATGGAGGTGGCCTGGCTCCGGCGCTTCCAGTGATTAACCCACATCTTCTGGCTCCACGCTCTGTCAGCTACACCCTGTCCTCTCTTAAGTCCGTAGTAATGTTTACAGTTTGCACAGCCATTTTCCCATCTGCCATTTGAGCTGTAGTGTCTGCCCTTTCTGGCTCTAGCACTTGGCTCTTCAAGTTCTGTGGCCCCTGCCTGATTTCTCCTCTTCTTCAGGTCACTTTACTAGGCCACTTACTTAAAACTGTCTTTCAGGGAAGCCGGGATGGCTCAGCTGGTTAAGCGCTCACTTTGCAGCCCGGGGGACCGAGGATCAAATCCTGCCCCGGCCCATGAGGACCCATGTGCTGAACTGGGGAGTGCTTCCCATGCGGGAGGCCACCAGTTCAGTTCTTGGCACCCAGTTCAGACCCTGGCTCGAGGGGCCATGCCTCCCATGCAGGAGGCCCCCAGCCCAGTTCCCACCCTGCGCGACCCCCACCCACCTGTGTGGAATGAGACCATGTAGAAAACTGATGAGGTACAACTATGGAGACTGCTCTGGGCCCTCCCTCTTCTCTCTGTCTCTGTCTATCTCTGTCCAAAACAATAAAATTAATCTTTAAAAAAAACCTAAAAAAACACCTGTCTTTCGTTCCTCTCAGTCTGGGTGTGGAGGAAAGGGAGGGTGCCTGGGTACCTGTAGGCTTCAAGCCATGGCATATCTCGGTGTAAAACCTCCGATCGTAGCCGTCGCAGTAATGCCAGTTCTTCGCGTCATATTGCAGCCCGTCGGCGAAGGTGTACGTGCCCTGGAAGACAAGCAGCACACAGGCCTGTCTGAGGACGCCCTTCTTTGGCCAAGGACAGATGGATGTCAGGGAAGAGGTGGCTTTCTCATTGCCATGGAAAAGAAGTGATAACTATCACAGTTATTATGATGATGAAGATTAGAAGGAGTGGACGTAAAGCGCTGAGCTTGGTGCCTGGCACTCAACTATGGCAACTCACTGTGTGACGTTGGGCGCATGATCTACCTTCTCTAGCCTGTAGTTTCCTATTTGTACAATTAGGTTAACAATGGTACGTTTCAATGGGGTTGATTCAAGGACAGAGTACATGCAAAGCATTTAGCACAGTGCCTGGCATATAGTAAGCACTCAACAAATGTTTAAGTTACTATGATTATTTGAAGGTTATTGTAGCTGGAAAGGTCAGAGCCATAAGTCACAGCCCTTTGTCCCAAGACGTACACTTCTGCTTTTGCTGCCTTGTGCTAAAGGAAGCCCAGCATGCAGACATTGCAGTGGCCGGAGCATCAGGAAACATGGGTGGAAATTCCAGTACTATTAATTCACTGGGTGACCTTGGGTAAGTCACATCCCCTTCCTGGGGCTCAGGTTCTCCAAGCTGTAAAACAAGGAGTGTTTCTTAACCTTTTGTGGGTCATGCGCCAGCCCCGTACACACCCTTAGATGAAAGCTACGGATCGTTTCCCCAGAGAAAACCATGGTCCCATATGCACAGAAACTTTTCTATATAAATCAGGAGCCTTCACTGACTCCCTGAATTCTATTTGTGGCCCACAAATTCAAGGTTAAGAATTCTTGGGTTAGATGACTCATCAAGATGGTATTAGCGGTGCTGGCAGTAACAGTGAGAGCTAACACTTACTGAGTGCCTACTGTGTGCAAGTACTGAGCACAGCACTATGTATACTGCCTCATTTACTCTCATAGCTATCCCAGGAGGTGCCTAGTACTATTGTGGCAGCCTGAATAATGGTCCCAAAGATGCCCACGTCTAATTGCTGGAACCTGTGAATATGTTGACTATACCTGGCAATGGGGATTTTGCAGATGTGATTAAGTTAAAGACCTTGAAGTGGCAAGATTATCCTGGATTATTTGGGGGAGGGGCATTGTAATCACGAGGGTCCTTATAAGAGGCAGGCAAGAGAAAGTGGTAGAAGACAAGGTGATGACAAATGCAGAGGGAAAAGAGGAGGTGTGATGAGGTCAGAGTGATGTGTGGCCATGAGCCAAGGACTGTCGGCAGCTTCTGGAAACTGGAAAAGGCAAGGAAGTGGATCCTCCCATGGAGCCCCCAGAAGGAACGCAGCCCAGCTGACCTATTTTAGACTTCTAACTTCCAGAACTGTAAGATAAGATTTCTGTTGCTTTAAGGCATGGAGTTTGTAGTAATTTGTTATAGCAGCAATGGGAAACTAATACAATTCTTGTTCCCAATTTATTAGACAAGGTAAGGAACGCGAGTCTCAGAAAGAGGAAGTCATGGGCCCAAGGTTAGTGGTTTAACAGAATTCAAACTCATCATGGTCTCTCCAGGGGCCCCTCTGGATCTGGAGGGAGAGGCCCCAGAGCCCTAGAGATTAAGAGGAGGGGAGAAGAGGTCACCAGATGGGGAAGGCAGGGTGCTGCATGCATCAGCAGGGCCTCTTCCTGGCCTGGGCTTTCCCCTCTGCAGCCTGCCTCCCGGGTTGATCACCTTAATAACCAATCCCTTCTCCCAGGTTCCCTCGTATCGGCTCCCGCTGGGGAAGTACAGGGTTCCTTGGCCGTGAAACATGCCGTCCTTCATTTCCCCAACGTATTTTGTTTCCGTAGGGAGGATGTATTCCGCATTGCCCTCCATCCTGTAAGGACAAAGGGAAACCACTGAGACCTGGGTGGCAGCTGGAGATCAGAGATGGCAGGCCTAGGAGAGCAAGTGGGAAGCTCACCCTCAGGTTCCTCAGACTTTAATGTCCCAGCAATGCTCTGCTCAAAACCAAAGCCTGTGTCCCCCTCAAAAGCTCAAAAGTGAGAGGGGCTGTGTTGTTGAAGAGGGGTGGGCAGAATTTGGTCTGTTCCTGTCTTCCCTTCACCTTGAGGCTGTCCTGGAGCTCACCCCGTTCTGGAACACACCCCCTGGTAGGCCCAGCGAGGGGAGGGATGTGCCCAAAGCCACCGAGTAAGTACTGTGAAGCAGAAATGAGGGCCAGATTTCCTGGCAGCTGGCTCTGTGTCTTTCCTGCCAAGACCAGCTCACTCTTACCCATGATATCAGAAGTGGGATGTTTGGAAAAGTATGAATTTTGGACAGGATACTTGGGTTTGAATCTTACTTCACCATTTCCTAGATGTATTATCTTGGAGACTTTCCTAAGCCTCTCTGTTTGTCTATTTTACTTCCTTTCTTTGTGTCTTCCATTTTGCCAACAAATATTTACAGTGCACCTATGGTATGCCAGGTGTCTTGTTGAGTTTGATTCGTTGGCTACAATGTGGACATAACAGTGGTCAAGGCAGATGCTGTCCCTGCCCTTGGGGTGGGGCTCATGGTCTACTGGGGGACACAAATAAGCAATTACATAATGTGTGGTAAGTGCCCTGCAGGGAAGACAGGCCCCCACAGAAGCACTGGACAGGGACACTTCAACCAGCTGACCAGCTGACCAGTTTCTTCATGTGTGAAAGGTTGAGATTAATGCCTAATATGAACCCAGATAATTTCAAATATCATCTCCTCCATTAAGCCTTCCAGGACTGCCCCCACTCAGTGCATGCTGTGGGGGCCAGCAGCAGGACTCTACAGTAGAGAGCTCTGGCAAATGCCAACTAGGTGACTTTGAGCAAATTATGTAATTACTCTGAGCCTCACTTTTCCCACCTATAAAATGGGGGTGATGATATCTATCTCCTAGGTTTGCTGCGAAGAGGGGAAGATTCAGGTAAGGCCACTATCTGAAATGATCTCATTTATTATTTATCGGTAAAATGCCAACTAGGTTATACATTCCACGAGAGCAAGGATCTGGACATTTTTAATATTATGATCCCCATATCTAAAGTCGGCAGATAGCAAACACGCACACACACAAGGATATATGGAATGAATGCATCTCAGCTCTACCCCTTGAGCAAGTGACTTCACTTTTCTGGGTCTCATTTTTCTGTGCTGTAAAATAGGAATAAACAATCCTACCAGAAACTGTTGTTCTGAAGGTTAAAAGGGATAAAGTTTGTGAAAGTGTCTGGTACAAGGTCCTTTTCAAAGACCAAAAAACCTCTGTCTTTTCCCAGTTCCAGGTGTTCAAGACATAGTGAATCAAACGAGTCCCTTACCTCCCATCCACAAATTCCCCTTTATATTGGCTCCCGGTGTACTGCATGGCGCCTGCCTCCAGCTTCCAGAGGCTAGGACTCCAGAGGTTTCAGTAAATGACGCCTCACTATGACAACCAGGGGAGTCGGGCGGAGTCTAAGTGAAGCCCCGCCCTAGCGTCCGCGGGATAGCCTATCATTGCGCACGCTCCGTGGCTCCCAGTTGGGCAGAGCAGTGCGCCTGCGTGTCCCCGGCTGCGCATGCGCAGATTGTAGGTGGCCCTCCGCGGTCGAAAGGGGAGTTCAAGGAGACGGGGGCGACGTGGCTGCGGGTGCCTCGTCCTGGTCGGGGCTACGGCCATCATGCCGGGGATAGTGGAGCTGCCCAATTTGGAGGATCTGAAAGTGCAGGAGGTGAGGCTCGTCCGGAGGACAGGCAAGCGGGGCATAGGGCTGCAGCTTCCCGGGCCTGGGCCCAGCCCTGCTCCAACTCAGTGCACCCTAGGCCCCAGAACTCCCTACCCCATGGCCTCCCACACATGTACAGGTCATCCCCGGGACGTCCCTTCCTCAGCTTTGGGAATCGCCCCATCCCAAGCCCGCAGTGGCTCGAGAACTTTCCCCGGCCCCTTACAGCGACCTGCTTCTTTACGTGAATAATAGTGGTACTTTTTATTAAGCACCTACCAGGGCCACTTTACTTACTTTTTGTCATTTAATACTCAAACCTCCCTGCGGAGCATATACAACTCCGAGAGCTCACAGTCAAGGGAGAGACAGTTACCTTAAGTAGCAACAGAGTCTGCACAGTGCATTAAAGTGGAGCTAGGAAGCCCAGAAAAAGATGAGCTTGGAGAGAGCAGCTACAGAACAACCCTGGGAAGGTGTTTGGTAACAGGACATTTAAAGCACTTGGTTATTCCGAAGATATCATTTGAATCGTTACCGTAGGAACGTGCACTGGAAAGTAAGATCATGTCCCTTACCCTCATAGAGTTTATAATCTAATAAGGGGACAGACATATTCATGTAAAGAGGCAATTACAGCACAGTGTGGTTAGTGCTAGAAGTGAAGACAGTACAATACTAATTATAGCAAACATGAGCAAGCCTTTTCTAGATGTCAGGCAGGATTTACATGCATGAATTCATGGAATCCTCCTAGCAACACTCTGAGTAAGGATAGAATTGATCTCTCCTAAGGAAACAGGTTCTGAGAGAAGTGATTTGCTCAAGGTCACATAGCTAGTTAAGTGGTGGAGGTGGAATGTGAACCCAGGTCTGATTTTAAAAACCATGCTTTTAAAACTATTATGGGCAAGAGCTCAAAAGAGTGAGAAGGCTTAACAGAACCTGTTAGGGAGACAAGTGCTGTTTGCTGAGCCGCTAGTGCTGGTGGGAAGCAGCAGTTGCTGAACCAGTACCTTGGGGCTGAGGCAGGACTGGGGCACAGCCTCCACAGGCCAGACTAAGCAGTTTGATCTCTATCCTGTAAGTGCGGTGATGGGGAGATGGGGGAGGACTGCATAGTAGAAAGATCAGTCTACATGGAAGAAGAGAGAAGGTGAGACTAAAAATTACGTGCCAGAAGTTATATCTCGGGGACCATGTTAATTGTTTTCCCTGCATTCACTCACTCTGTGTGCCTTCAAGAATGGCAATGATTATTTTCCTTCGATGAAGAAATTTGTAGTTATGTTCAGGGACTTTATAATAAAGTGACATTTACTAAAAGTCGGGATTGGGTGGGGGGTGCTGCCAACAGTCAGTCTTTTGTTTCTTGCCCTACTGTGAAGCTGGCTTAGTCTCAAGTTGCTGTATTTTTCATGAACTTTAATTTGGTTCAACAAACATCTGAGGTTTTGCTTCCTGCAAGTATTCTATATCTGGAATAAATTTGCCTTTAGGCTTCACACAGTTGAATTGAAAAACAGATAATTACATAAATAACTGAAATACAACACAAAGTATGATTAAATACTATGGAAGAAGGGCAGATGTGGTTTAAGACAAGAAAGTAAGATTTGAAGTTGTATCTAAATTCTCGGCCTAACTGCTTGGTTGTCTTGATTAGTTGCTTTTAGCATTTGTAAACACAGTTATTTTATTTGTAAGATGAAGTAATTCTAGCTGTATAATTCTCTGAGGCTATAAAGGGAACAGAAAGCACAATGTAAGGATTATAGGCAGAGAAGGAGAGAAGAGCTTTCTAAGCAAGGGTAGGATCTGAGCAAGGTAAGGAGATGGGAAAATGTAGGGGGCCCAAAATGGGTCTGGGAACAGTGAGCTAGTTCAGTGTTCTGAGAGGACTGCAAGAGGTACCTTTTTGAAGTGTCCCAGGTGAGAAGTTTGGATCCAGAAGGCCTTGACTACTCCATAGGATGTGTAGGCTTTATGCTGTTAAGCCTGAATCTGTGAAAAGTTTTGTTGATTTGTTTTGCTAGCGCAGTAAAATAAGAATTGTCTTTTAGGAAGGTCACTGCAGCTCTGTGAAGAAGGGTTGAAGAGAGGGCAAGAAAAGCAAGAAGACTAGTCCTGGTGGCTGTTGAAATAACTGAGGAAGATATTAATGACCCCAACATAATTGGTGATTATGCTTAGAGGAAAGAACAAATTTGCCCCGAATTAATCAGACTTAGCAATGACTTACGTATCAGAAACAGGAAAGCTGAGGAATCATTGTCAGATTTACAACCTGACAATAGGATTGGGGAAGCCAGAAGAAGGAGCAGGTTTGAAAGGCAAGTTAAACACTTTTTGGACCTCACTGATGTGGAGTTACGATTCATCCCTATGGAAGAAGCAGTCAGAGCTTTCGGCTGGAAACTTCTTGTACACATTGACAGTTTTCAGTAAAAATAATAGCTAATATTTATGATGTGCTTTCTGTGTGCTAGGCACTGTTCTTAATATATTTGTATGTATTAACTCATTGGATCATAATAGTTCTATCAAATAAATACTGTTATCCTCCATTTTATATAAATTAAGTAAAATATAAGGCATAGCATAAATGAAGTACTATAAAAACAGGTGCTGACATGGTTTAAGGAAGAGAGAATAGGATGAGAAGATTGGTTGTAGATTGGAAGACTTCCTGCCTCTCATTCTACACCTGCAGACTAATAGAAACCTGTTGTGCAGGGAGGCTGTCGTGAGGATAAATGAGGAAGGACATTGAAATTCTGTGTTCTTTGAGACAAAGGGAGCTGAATGAATTTGAGAGGGTATTCACGGTAAGCAGCTGTGAAAGGTTGTTTCTGTTGGAATCCATCAATCTTCCTGAAGAAGCAGGTGAAGGGAGATGATGACATCTGAAGTTCTTTGCCATCTCAGTGATGGTGATGTAATGGGAAGAGGCCTGATGGGAGGTCACAGCCTCTGGATTGTGGTTCTGTGGTGGCCACTGACCTGTGTCATCTTAAACATGGCTCTTTTCCCTCAGGATACATTCAGTGTGTGGGTTTCCCCATGATGGTGTATTTTACTTACTCAGCAATATGATTATACCTGGATTTTGATAAGACCTCTGCATATGTAGGAAAGAAAGTAAAGCAAAGTGTGTCATAGGCTTTTGGGGCATGATGGCGATGAAGACATTTGAGTTACTAAATCAGTTTTGAGTCTTGATTTTTATTCTCCCAGCTCTTTGTGGGTAATATAGCAAACAAGGGTGTACCACTCAGTTAACCTGAGTAAACTCTTATTATTAAAACAAAATTTTACAGATTTTAAACAGATTTTTTAGAGATGTTATGGCAGATTTCACTGACATCATAAGTTCATCTTTGCTTTGATAATTATCACAGTTGTATATTAGTAGAGAGTCTTAACATTATTCTCCTTGTCCTATAGTGTGTAGAAGCATTACTTTCTTCATCTTTCCTTGACTTTTGTCTTACTAATAAGTTATACTAAGCCTGTGGAATGCAGAAAAAATAAAATTATAAAATTTTTATTATAATAAAAATAATTATAAAATTATTCTCACATAAAAATCCATAACATATTTGCAAATCAAGTCCAGTGGTATCTTAAGGCATAATACACTATAACACACTAGATTTTATTCTAGATACAATGGGTCAGTCTTAAAAAATCTGTACATTAATGAAAAACAAACCTGACCACTTCAGTCTTTCCTGGTGGAGCAAATAGCAATAGGAAAACAAAACCAATTAGGGTTAGAAAGAAACTATTATCCCAGATACCAATAGCAAATGTCATTTTAAACTGTGATTTAAAGTTTGAAAAAAAGGCAAGAATTTCAGCTGCCATTGCTGTTTATCCATATACTATCCTGGAGGTTTTCAGAGCAATAAGATAGGAAAGAGAAGAAAAAAAAAAGACGTAACTATCAGAAAGGAACGAGGCAGTTTATATTTGTAAATGGAAGTTTTTCCATTAATTCTCTTGAGTTTTGTATCAGAATTCACAGGAGTTCAGTAGGACGGCTAGAAAGAAGATGCAATATGCAAACAAGCAGTAACCAATTTGAGAATCTAATAGAAAAATCCTATTTAGATAGCATCAAAAATGTTAAAATTTCAAGGAATACGAAGTGTGCAAGGCTCCTGTTTGAAAGAAACTAACTTTTTAATTAAAGAACATCAAGATGATCTGAGTAAATGGAGAGGCATACCTACTGTGTTCTGGATGAGAATCTCTAATTCGTGTATTCTTATCTCTTTCTTAACTATTTTATCCCCAGTACCTGTCACAGAGTGAGTGCTCAGCAGCTACTTGTGCTAGACACTGACTGCCTGGTGATCCATAGTAAACATTACATTCAATTAAGTTTGGTGTAGGGAGAACTGACATCTTTTTACAGTATTGGATTTCTGTTGAAAACAAAATCTCTACCTTCTTGGAGCTTACATTCTAGTGGTCACATATGGAGTGATCACTGATGCTACTAGCTTATATGAGATGATTAGGGGAAGATTCGCTGAGGATGTAAAATGTGAGCAGAGACCTAGTATTGTAAAAGTGCCTATTCCCTGCTAATTTAATATATAGCTAAACTTAGTACAATTCCAGTGCAGTTTGTGTGTGGAGGGGGTTGGTGAAGTGGGGTGGTGTTCATCTGGAAGAATAGCCAAGACAATTTTGAAAAGGAAGAATAACGAGGAGGATGGTCTTCCCAGACAATAAAGTGCTCTGTTAAGTTATAGTAATGAAAACATGGTGGTGCTGGCACAGGAAAAGCTAGGACAGAAGAGGCCAGCAGGACGTTGTTGCAGCAGCTGTCCGATGGGCCTTGGGACTGTGTGCTTTTCCTTGCGAGCTGCTGCTCAAGAAGACGTACTGGAATGTGAGGGAGCAAGACCCACAGCGCTGTAGGGATAGCTCCCTTGGAAATACACCATCATTTTTAAGAATTCACACATTTTAACACTTTATTATTAGGAATATATCATTTTACTATTAGATATGTTTTACTATTCTAATATTAGATCTCTATTATCTAATATTCTAATATTCTATTAACTTTTGTTCCTGGAGAGGAGACTCATGAAAGCTCCTCTTGTCAAAAAGACCTAGGGATTCTGTTAGGGCTGCTGTCTCCTTATGTCTAAATGGGGATGGTGACCTCAGCCTAATGAGACGTTAGGAAGGTGCAGAATCATGGATAGGAAAGAGCTGTGTGAGCTCTGAAGCAACGCATCTCATAAAGGCTTGTGGCAATCCCCTCTTTCCTTTTCATCGCAGAGTCAGCCATCTTTGTGTCCCCTGTTTTGACCAGCAGGAGGGGAAGTTGAGGAAGTGCTAGCCACTCTGTGTTCTTATCCCATCGTTCCTTCCCCAGGTGAAAGTCAGTTCTGCTGTACTCAAAGCTGCTGCTCATCACTATGGTGCCCAGTGTGACAAACCCAACAAGGAGTTCATGCTGTGCCGCTGGGAAGAGAAGGACCCGCGGCGGTGTCTGCAGGAGGGCAAGCTTGTCAACAAGTGCGCGCTGGACTTCTTCAGGTCAGTGCCTGTCTGGGTGAAACATCAAGCTGTCTGTAGCTGCTTAGAGGGAAGGATGATTTTCATTTTAGTCACTCATGTTAGTAGGAAATGCAGGGCTTGGAAAGCAGACCAAAGAAAGCACACAGTAAGTGGCCCAGCAATTTCTGTTCATGGTTTTTGTTCTTTGGCTAGTTCTTTCATCTCCATGAATCTCAGTTTCCAACTTGTAGATTAATATTAACACCTATCTTATACAGGGTTGTTATAAAAAATTTTGAAAAGGCACATAAAAATAACTCAGTTCAGTGCTTGCTAGTGGGTATCGCCAGATTGTTATGTTTATCATTACTACAGAATACACAGTTATGATGGAAAGAAAAGTATGTTCAGAGCCAAGTTTTGGGGGAGGCCACTGTGCTTGATAGTGTGAGTAAAGAAATCTAAATTGTAATTGTTGAAAATCTTTAACAGCCATATTAAATCTCTATTAAAAGGGACGGAAACTCAACTCTAAGAGAACTGGCTCTTATAACTCTAAAGTCCAGGAACAGAACTGGCATCAGGCAGGGCTGGATTCATGGGCTTAAATAATATCACAGCGACTTGGTGTCTTTTTGCCTCTCCTCTCCTTCCCCAGTCTCTTTATTTCTGCTTTTCTCTGTCAAACCAATTTTCAGAGAGACTCTTTCCTTGCAATAGCAAAAATGGTCACCAGTCACTCCAAACCACTTGCTTAGCAGCTGCACACAAAGAGTCAGTTCTCCAGTAATATGAGCAGAGTCCCTGGACTAAGTCTGATTGGCCTGGTGGGTTGATTTCATATGCATGTGTTTGAATCAGTTGTGTTTCAAGAGATAAAATGCTGTGATTGGTCAGGCCTGAAGTGGGCGTAGACTTTGATTTATCTAAACCACATTGCTGAGAGAGAGGGAGGGGTTGTTTCCCAAAGGAAAATTAGAAGGATGTTACAGAAGAATAGGGATTGACTGCTGGCTAGGCAAAACCCACAGATGTCTACTATAATGACGTTAGAGGGAAAAATCAAATTTCTTCGCATAATAGCTGCTTTCCTACTTTCTTGCTTCTGCTGTCTTTGTCCACATGTAGAGATATTTTTGTGGTTAAAGTCATAGTATGCCTTTTAAAATTTATTTTTCACTTGAAACTATTGGGGAGATTCTTTCAAATTGCTCTACTGTCTTCATGATCATTTTACTGGCTATATAATACTTCATCAGTGGGTAAACCAGCTGTATGTACTTGACCAATTCCTATTACTAAACAACATTGTTTATTCCACCTTTGGTTATTTTACATAAACCTGCTGTGGTTACCTTTGTGTATAGATCTTTTTCATTTTTTAATCAATTTCTTGGCACAAATTTCCCAGCATTGAGATTATTTTATAATAGGCTTTCAACAGTTTTTGTGTGGCTCTTAAACTGTAGTTGCCATTTTTAAAGTTGAGTCAGTTTATGCTGTCTCTAGCGCTGTATCTTGCTGTACTTCACCAGCATTGCATATTATTTTTAGTATTTGGTAGATACAAAATGGTATTTAATTGTTGTTTAAATTTGCATTGATGTGATTACAAACAGTTGTTTATTTTTAAATAAATACTGCCAGGAAGCAACATCTCAAATGCTTCCAAAGTTTTTATTAATATGTCCCAGGAAATTTTGGCAGAGCATATCCCCTTTGGCCCAGAGGTGGTCTCTTTAAGTGGGAAATGTTCGGATTGCACAATCTTCTGAGGTGCCTAACTGCCTCCACGAGAGGAGTTTCTCACTGCTGACATTGCTCGTTATGGGCATTGGTAGATAACTGCCTCTTGGGTGTGGGGGTCAGGGTGACAGGGTCCAGAACAGACACTAAAGACTAGAGTAGTGGTTTGCGGGCCTCGTCTGCTGTAGCATTTTGGAGGAATGCAAAACTGTTGGAAACCAGAGTGATTCTCAAGTAGAGGTTAGGTGAGTGCAATTTTGTGTACCATCCAGCTCATTGAGGCTAGAGGTATATCTGAATAGCTCCCTATGGCTTTGATAGTCCTACTTCCTTCCTGTTGCACACCCTGCCACCCGCCAAGGTTATATTCAGAATACCTGGAAGGGTCCATAAGAAACTGGTAACAATGATTGCCTCCCAGGAGGGGAGTGGAGCAGGAATGGAAAGCAGATTTTTCACTATATGTTTCCTTAGAGGTTCTTCCTGAGCCATGTAAATAGGATTTCTGTGCTGAGTGTACTAGATTCTTGGACTATGACAAGCAAGCAGTTGATGATTATTCCTTTGGGGGAAGGACATGTTCTACAATTCTTCCACTGCTTCAAGTACAGCATTTACGTAAAATAATGACATTTTATTCTTGCTTTAGTTTGCATTTGTTTGATTACTAGGAAGGTGGAATGGTAAGGGGGAATTCTGCAAAATAATTGAGGCTTATCCCTTTTATACACAAGAGTTACTTTTTCTTCCACCATTCATATGCAACCTTGCTCCTAAGTGGAGAGCATCAAATGTAATTTAACTTTATTAAAGACAACAGTCATCTCTGTTTTTGTTCATTGCATTGAAAGAATGAGGACCTTGGCTTTTGAGAGGTGTAGGTAGTTTGCCTCTACACTGAATGACCCCTCGACCTTCTGCTTGGTAGTTTGCATATTTGTTTTTTGGTTTTTTTTAAGTTCTGTCCCGTCCTTTGCCATTGTCTGTCACCTCTGCCAGCATGCCTTTCTCTAACTATGCCTACTTCTCTTCTAAACTTGCTAAGCTGATCATCTTCAGAATTGGATCTAAAGACAAGAACAAATGGGCTCTGGGTGAGGAGTTCTCCTCTGAAAGGAATATATGCACCTTAGACCACACAGTCTTTTGGAATTTCTTATTTATTTTTTCTGTGTAAAAAAATTAAGCCTCATTTCTCAGTGTTTTTTTTTTACTAGTTGATTCTCAATGTGAGGCTCTCCAAGTTGTCTTATAAGTGAGGTAAGAGTATTTATTCCCACCCCCTTCAAAAAGCAAGGCTGTGTGTTTGAGGGCTATACCTACTTTTCCCCCATGTTTCGGTTTTTTATTGTTTTGCTAAGAGCTCCCCCTAACCTAGCCCTCTTCTCCAGGCAGATAAAGCGTCACTGTGCAGAGCCGTTTACAGAATACTGGACCTGCATCGATTACTCGGGCCTGCAGCTGTTTCGTCGCTGTCGCAAACAACAGGCAAAGTTTGACGAGTGTGTGCTGGACAAGCTGGGCTGGGTGCGGCCTGACCTGGGAGAGCTGTCCAAGGTAAAAAGTGTCCAGCTGGCGGGCTCACTCTCTCCCTGAGGGCTGGGTAATAGCAAGAGGTGGTCAGAAAAGGGTCATGAGTTACAGGTGTGATTCGAGAAATCCACATTTACCTAACAGGTTAATTAGGGAGCAATTATGCACAATCCTAAAGGGAGTTTATTTAACAGAGGTACTCCTTTAAATAGCTCTTCCAGCACATGCAGATTTGTTGTGGTTAATTAGCTAATTGAACAGAAGGGAGTAGATGAGGATAAACAAAATGTTAGGGGACACTGTCGATTGAAAACATTGAGATTATTGTGGAATTCAGTGGGGAAATAGGATCAGGGTTCTGCCTGATTTTGCAGGAACATGCCTAAGGTAAAATAAAGTATTGATACAGGCCTATAGTTTAAGAAGCATGTTTTCCTACCTCTTCCTCCTATATCTCCTGTCTCAGTTGGGATACCACCATCTGTTGAAGCATCAGAGCTAGAAACCTGGACATGTGCTTTATTCATTTCCCATTCTTTTTTCCTTTATGCAGTCAATTCCTGTGAATCAGCATCTCCTGGAAAATTGTTTGAGTTCTCTCACTGCCCCCACTTCTTGGACAGTTCTTACCCTGGGCTCCATGAATTTCTGGGAGGGGAGGGTGAATCAATTCAGATTTTAGAAGACAGTACATCCTCTGAATTTGAAAAGAATTTAGGATGTAATTACATCGTCACTACAGTCATGGTCTGTGTGGAAATAAAGCAAATGTCACCTTTTAAAACACCTTAGAGGCTCCCTATTGCTTGCAGGATGAAGCATCCTCCATATCCTGGCAGACAAGGCTCTTTGTGATTTTGACTGAATCCTGCTTCTCTAGCCTCGTCACCCTCCCCTCTGGGACAGCGTAGGTTCCAAGGCATTGAGGAAAAACTAGGGTTTTTCCTGAGACAGTAGATTTGAATCTTAGTTCCCCTACTTAATTGCTATGGGATCCTGAGCAAATTGCTTACAGTTTCCTACCCTACCACACCTGCAAAATGAGACCCGTATTCATCCCTCGTCTTCTGTGAGGGTTAAGCTAGAGCACCTCTGTGAATCCAGCCTTGTGCTCACAGGTCCACGGTCAATGCCCCTTTCCTCTATGTGCGCACAGTATTTATGGACAGGTGGGTCTTAAGCTGGTCATAAGTAGGTGAATGGCTTAGCAGTTTGTTTTTTGTATCTGGCTTGATCATTTTACTTAAGATACTTTCTTTTGCTGCACTAAAAAAAAGTTACAGTTGACATTCACTATGATTTTATATTAGTTTCAAGTGTATAGCATGGTGGTTTGACAGTTATATGATTTATTCAGTGACCCCACTATCGCCCCCCTCCCCCCGCCCCATTAGTCTAGTACCCACCTGGCACTATACATAG